>JADPWL010003030.1:0-40001 GCA_019059595.1 Marasmia exigua
GGAACTCGACTCCACTATTTGTGTTTGCAAAAACAAAATTCTGCGCAAAAAAGCCGTTTTCAAAAACCACAAACCAAAAAGTGTAAAATAATATTTTTATCAATTTATACACTTTCAATAACATTTTATAACAGTAAACTCGAGAGAAGGTGTTACCGAAGTCGGCGCCCAATACTATCTTGTAATTTAATACAACATTCAATTATTCAACAGGGATTAGATGCCGACTTTGGTTAAACCTTTTCTCGAATGTACTGTTATAAAATGTTATTTGAGGTGTATAAAGTGTAAAAAATCTTTATTTACACTTTTTAGATCGTGGTTATTGAAGGCGGTTTTTTTTGCAGAATTTTTTTTTCAAGCCTTTTAGTGTCTCATTTTTGACCTCCCTCCCTCTCCCTCTTCCACCCTCGCCAAATAACTAAAAAGCTAATTGTGAGTACAGTATTGAAACAGTTATCCTTTAACTCCTTACCGTTGACGAAATGACCTTCCATCATCAGCAGAGCCACAAACATAATACAGTCAGGCGTAAATACTAGTGCAATTTTGAAAAAAGATACAAAATTACGTGTCCCTATAAAATTTTGAGAGTACTTTCCAACTAAAAATGAATCATCTAAATCCGTAGTTATTCTTCGACGGTAGTTAGACATGAAACTAAACGTTAAAATGTATTATATACGTCAGCGTTGACGGGTGCTAACGCCACTTATATCGCACCTTCAGAATTATAAGGGCCTAATCCAAACATTTTGGATTTTGACTCTTAGTCATAGAAAGGCTCGTCCAGCTTACGTTACGATACTGTCCTGCACTGTCCGTGAATCTCCTAATCAATAAATTTTTGTTGTGTATATTTGTATGTACTGACATACTTATTAAAAAAACATTATTAAAAAAGCCTAAAACAAACAAAACATATACTGATATGTTTTGTTTGTTTTAGGCTTTTTTTTTAATAATAATGTAAATCTAAATTCAATTAAAGAGAACCAGCCCAATAACCGACCAAATTTCTGCTAAGAAACGTGTCTCTTTAATTATTTGACACTAGCAGAGTTGTCTCACATGTGCAAAACCATAAAAAAAAGATACAGAAATCGCTTCCATTGTAATAGGGTATATGACCAAGCTCAAGATTTTACAAAATATAAATATTTTATCAAAATAAAGGTCAATATATGCCAATCGCAAAATACCTCAATTAAAAATAAAGCGTCTAGCCGGTTTTATGGGCATTCTAAGATTCATGGGCAAGTCCATTTTAAAAGTATGAAATTATTAAAAAATAATTATACCAATGAAGCTGTACCGTTGGCCGTGTGGTCTCCGGCAGAGTAGAATAGGCCACCATCACTCTTACAGAGGTGTCGTAAAAGGCGACTAAGGTAAAGCTGCTGGCATGATCATCAGCACCCAGAGAAGGAAAACCTTGCATCAAAAAATTAAAAAAAAAAACATTTTGAATTGAGAACCTTTTTTTTTTTTTGAAGTCGGTAAAAATAGAAGTGACCATCCAACCAGACCATCGGTATTTTCACAGATTCGCACGTTTTCACATCATGTGGCAAAGCCATTATGGGGAAAACCGTATGTATTCTAGTTTCCTACAACAAGTGCAAGCAAGTTTCCTGGAACACGACAAAGCCCATTCAACAGGTCTAAGAAATGTTTGTGTCCTTTGTTTGCTCCTCTAGTTCAGCTATAGTGACTTAGAACAGAACTACCTACCCATTACAATGGGTATTGAATATGTTTGCGAACCTTTAACACTCCGCGATCCTGCAACTGATGGGCGAGCACAAACTTTTCATAAGATTCGTAGCGTATGCGTATCGTAAGCAATTTTTATGAAATATTGTAGAAGTTCCCTCTAATTGTACGTAAACAAAGGTTAAATTTGAAATTCGAACGTCTAACATAATAGTTTTGTTTTTATGACACAGTATATTTGCTTTCCTCAGCCTGTTGGTGAGCAAGAGAACAGCCCTCGTTGGAATACGGTATATGATACGGTTTTTTTTTATTCAAAAGACCTCTCAATGATAGAAACATCATTGAAAGAATCACATGATTCTCATTTAAACTACCTGAGATATCACAACTTTAAAATCACATTATTTTGGGCAAACCTAAAACTCACATACAAATGGCCACTTAGATGCGACGTCACACCTAAGTATTTTGTATGCATTTCATTTGAATTTTGTATGGTAGCTATACCAAATGTTTCGTTTATTTCAATGGTTCTATTATAATAATTGGTGCAAATTGTATGGGTTATTCAATGGTATCATCATCATCAGCCCATTTAAGTCCCCACTGCTGGGGCACGGGCCTCCCTCAATTACATGAGAGGTAATTTCCATACTCACCAAGCTTGGCAGACGGGTTGGCGAGGGTTTTGATATAAATGCAGAGTTTTCCTTCTCTGGGTGCTGATGATCATGCCAGCAGCTTTACCTTAGTCGCCTTTTACGACACCTCTGTAAGAGTGATGGTGGCCTATTCTACTCTGCCGGGGACCACACGGCCAACGGTACGGCTTCAACGGTATAATTATTTTTTAATAATTTCATACTTTTAAAATGGACTTGCCCATGAATCTTTGAATGACCATAAAACCGGCTAGACGCTTTATTTTTAATTGAGAATTTTTGCCATTGGCACATATTGACCTTTATTTTGATAAAATATTTATATTTTGTAAAATCTTGAGCTTAGTCATATACCCTATTACAATGGAAGCGATGTCTGTATCTTTTTTTTATGGTTTTGCACATGTGAGACAACTCTGCCAATGTCAAATAATTAAAGAGACACGTTTCTTAGCAGACATTTGGTCGGTTATTGGGCTGGTTCTCTTTAATTAAATTTAGATTTATATTATTATTAAAAAATGCCTAAAGCAAACAAAACATATCATTATATGTTTTGATTGTTTTAGGCTTTTTTAATAATGTTTTTTTAATAAGTATGTCAGTACATACAAATATACACAACATAAAATTTATTAATTAGGAGATTCACGGACAGTGCAGGATAGTATCGTAACGTAAGCTTGACGAGCCTTTCTATGATTAAAAGTCAAAATCCAAAATGTTTGGATTAGGCCCTTTTAATTCTGAAGGTGCGATATAAGTGGCGTTAGCACCCGTCAACGCTGACGTATCCAATACATTTTAACGTTTAGTTTCATGTCTAACTATCGTCGAAGAAGGTAATACTACGTATTGCTCCATAGTCGTAGCTTGAGCACGATACGTTAACGTCACGAATTCTTTGGATTTTCATGCTAGCCCTTCTAGTTCAAGTTTGCAAGCATTTACATTTTGTGGAGCAGTTGTACGAGCGCGGAGCGTAACATATTCGCGAATATAGTGGTATACCTTAACAATAACCTTCACAAAACAATAAAGTTATTCCAATTTTTCTCTTATGTTGTGGTGGTTATTATGTCTGGCCTGTTTTTCTATACGGATGCGTAGCTTGGACGATCAAAGAAGATATCAGAAAGCGTATCGAGGCATTTGAAAAATGGGCTTATCGACGGATGTTTGCTGGTCGATTAGCTGGACTCAAAAAGTGACAAATGCTGAAGTTCTCCGATGAGTGCACCAGAAACGCCAACTCTTATCGATTATCAAGTAGAGGAAAGTTGCCTACTTAGGACATGTGTTAAGACACGATAGATACGAGTTGTTGCAACTTATTATGATTGGGAAAGTAGCTAGTAAGAGGCGTGTAAGTCGGAGGAAAAATTTGTGGCTGCGTAACATCCGGGAGTGGACGGGGATCGCGAGCGCTGCCGATGCCAACCTTCGCTAGTCGGAGAGGCACTTAAAGAAGAAGAAGTTGGTGGCTACGGTGACTAAAGCAATGGTAGCTGAGTGGGTCTGAACACGCTTTCAGTTTAGCTTTCAATCCGAGAATGCACCTATATATTTTTAAAACCTATCAGCTCGGCGGTGATGTAAAACATCGTAAGAAAACGTTACACTTTTGATATAGTTGGTCTGGTTCCCTTGTTAAAGGGTTGCGATGGTCAGAGGGCAGTCGCTTGATTGTAATTACCAGATCCATTTTGTAATTTTCCAAATCCTAAATCAAGCATACCCCGGGCTCGAAGCGACAGGTTTTGACGTAACCGGAAATTACACGCGGAGATGAGATGAGATTAGGTGACTGCACTTCTTGAATACTTTGTTCATTGGGTGAGTGAATTGCAAGGATATTATTTTAAAATACCTACTTTTTTTCTTTGCCTCTTCCAATGTTTGGTGAAGCGTGCCAAGATAGTAAGTTTTCTGCAATATAGCGATATGCTTCATATAAGATTTAAACTTTCGCGTTGCATTATACAAATAATTAATGTACACAGGACAAAACGCGGTTATTTTATATGTAAGTACATACTCGTAGTAGCATATACTCACAGCTTGACGTTTCGAACGCGTTACAACGGTTGTAGTCAAAGGCTGACTGGAGGTGCACGGTGTCGTCTGCTACGCCCGGCTTGTGAATCTTCGGATACTTATATACTATACAATACTTCGTTTTTGTTATTAACACTGCCACTAAATAAGATGTCAGTGAAGTCACTCTGACACACCGTAATCACAGTATCCGGTTGGAAGTAATTTGAAGCGGCTACTATGGTGGTTGCGAGGTTTACATTTGTTAATCAATTGATTCCACGGGGATGATAATTTAAACCCGTCCTCCCGATTGAAATTCTAATACTTCTTTATCTCAATCACTTTACGTACTACTCTCATGATGCTTCGTATTCCGGATCATTAGCATAATGAATTTCAGTTCATACATAATATTTATATTAATGTCAAATATTATTAATCTATCGATGATTAGGAACGTTGATTTCTCCTGACAAGAACCAGCGAAAAACTTAAAAAAAAAGAACAATATAAAACTTTTGATAACTATATTATTTTTGTTGATAAAAGTGACGGTAGCATATAACTACTACTAACAACTCTAACAAAACTTGTCCGAGTATCAGTCCAGAAAATATGCTACCGTTTATAAGACAATAGGGTTGTATCAATACTGCTATTGTTATGGCAGACGAACTTTGTAGATCCACTTTTCTAGTGCTAGGTGAAAATACAAAGCGGTCACGGGCGAATGATTTGGGAAAGTAGCCAGATCGAGCCACATAACTAAAATCCTGTATAAACACCTGGGTATTGAGTTGTAAATGCTTGAATACCCGCAATAAAGCATCTTGTGGCAAAACGTATTCTCGAGTGGAAGCCATGGAGAAATAAACGCCCTCGAGGAACACCTCAGATGCGCTGGAAAGACGACGTGAAGAGGGTTGCTGGCTCGAACTGTATGCGAACAATTGATTTTAAATAAATGAATTAATTAAATAATATCATACAACATCAGTTCATTGACTTACCAATTTACTACAAAGTAACTAGAAAAAGAGTTAAAAAAAATTGTACTAAGATAATATTTAATTGTTATATTATATTAAGAACTAAAAAAAATAACAATAATGTGAGGATTTCTAATAATTTGCCATAACTATGGCAGTATTCATTACTGAAAATAAAGTATAGAAAAGAGGAATGTACGCTTTATGGAAACTGTTCAAAGATTTACTATTAATAATAATAATAATAATTCTCACAACATCTCATAGGTTGACCTGATTCCGTACTAAGTAGCTTAAGCACTTGTGTTACAGATATCAGACAACAGAGGAACACAAATATATACTTAAATATATATATTACACCCAGACACTGAACAAACATAAGTGTTCATCGCACGAATGTTTATCCAGGGTGGGGATCGAACCCACGACCTTTGGCGTAAGAGGCAGGGTCACTACCAATTGTGCCATCCGGTGAGTCATTAATTAATTGATAACACTTTTTATGTCACAACATACACTAGCTTAAACGTAAAAATGTTTGAATTAACCATTAGGACTATGGTATGAATGATTCAGTGTACGAATACAACCTTCAAGTAAAGATCAGAATATGTTAAATACACACTTAGAAAGAGCGAGAGCGTAAACCAACCAAAGCGGGGAACAGATTTCGAGACCACTAAACTTTACGACTAAGGCCAAATGAGTAGAGAAACTATCCATAAAGAGTGGATTTTATTTAGAAAATATGACAAAACAACGCAAAAAGCAGGAATATATGAAGCTCAAAGGAAAAAGGCAATCCTTTCATCCAACTTCGGTATTCATATTCTCCCAATTCAGCTGGGGAAAACAAAGCTGCATATCGCATAGATCGCTTGAATGGCCTTTCATTTATGACGTCATCGCGTCACTCCAGAACAATCGCGGCAACAATGAAGGCGGACGCATTCTGAATCGCAAAAACTGCAACAAATGGATAAGCGCTATTCGAACTTCAATAGTATGTTCCGTACACTTTTAAGTTTTGCACTCAAAAACATCCGTCAAAAAAATTCTGCACAGTCACCTTCGTGCATAAAGACTCTCGACGTCATACTCAATGACGTAATAGGAGTATTCGTAGAGAGAGGGTCTATACTTTATTATCCTCCTGCCATTTTCCTAGGTTATCAGGGGTCGTCGCAATAAATTTTCCTTTTCCAGAAGTCTCTGTCATTCGTCATCGTCAATAACGTAACTAGAGTATCGCTAATTAATCATCATATATAATTTTTTTCAAAAAAAAGAGGATGTAGAGAGACTTGACGTCACTCGACGACATTAGGAAATAACATTATTTCAATTATAATTATTTTACCATTATTAGTACACGTGTAATGTAATCTGATACTTTTCTATCAATGTTTTGGCCTTTTAAGAATACTACCAAACCCAGTTTACTTAGAATAAATCCAGCAGTTAAGAACTGACTTCTGTTGTACCACTACATCACCTAACCCCCCATACAATTCATTCGATCCTTTTCCCTTTTGCTTTTACCTTTATTGGGGGTCAGTTTTGACTTGACTTTGCCCGACTTGACTTGACTCTGACATCTTATCTTCAATGAGTACAACTTGGAATTGGTATTGTAACCTCCC
Source organism: Marasmia exigua (assembly GCA_019059595.1). Lineage (NCBI taxonomy): Eukaryota > Metazoa > Arthropoda > Insecta > Lepidoptera > Crambidae > Marasmia > Marasmia exigua. Next base: position 7,057 of record JADPWL010003030.1, read on the forward strand.
ATCACTTATTGTTGATCAGATTATGTCACCGACTAAGACCAAACCTCACGAAACGGCCTCACGTGCCGTGTTTTCCTTCTTGAGTGAGGGCACCGGAAGTCCAATCCAGGAAAATGGGGTTTAATGGATGGCAGCACGCTTGTGACTCTACTGGTGTGGCGAGTGTCCATGGGCGGCGGCAATCTGCTGATTGTATGTTTTACTTTTTATTACCTTTCTTTTACTAATTCCTCTGTGATAGGTGGCAGACGAGCAGACGGATCACCTGATGGTAAGCGATTGCCACCGCTCATGGACGCCCGCGACGCCAGTGGAGTCATAAGTACGCTGCCAACCTTCAAACCCCATCCCCAGGATTGAGCCTCCGTTACCCTCACTCACGCAGAGACACACGACAGTGCTGCTCCATGACAGATTTCTGTGAGGCCGTGGTATTACTCCGGTCGAGCCGGCCGATTCATGCCGAAGCGTGAAGCGTGTTATCTATTTTATTGTGGATCCCTAAATTATTAGTCAACTCCAAATGACAACGCGTACAAATAAAGGTCGACGTAGACGGATTCTGTGACGTAATTGGACACTACGCATCGGATAAAGGCGTACTATTTGCATTTCTATATTTGTTAATCTAAAAATTTACAAGTTCCCTACTAAGTACTTACTTAGCATACTTATTGGGAAACGTACCGTAGGACGTCCTACAGTACTAGAGTTCGTGCCACGAAAGAAGTCCCGTGGAAAAACACAGAACTAAAATTTATGACAAAAACTACTCTTATACCGGCTTTAATCATAAACTATAATGCATTATTATTACGGAGTAACGTGTTCTTATTTTTTTATTACAAATCCTCGACTAACCATAGACCGCTTAGAAACGCAGGATAGTGTCAAAATTGATCAAATCGTTTAAGTATCCCTATATATGGGCCGTGTGGTCCCGGGCAGAGTAGAATAGGCCACCCTCACTCTTACCGAGTGTCGTAAAAGGCGACTAAGGTAAAGCTGCTGGCATGATCATCAGCACCCAGAGAAGGAAAACTCTGCATTTATATCGAAACCCTCGCCAACCCGTCTGCAAAGCGTGGTGAGTATGGCAATTACTCCAATGTGATTGAAAAACGAGACTGCCCTGCCCCAGCAGTAGGGCTTAAATGGGCTGATGATGATGATGATGATGATGACGGACTAACGAGTTCTATTTTTTTTATTACAATGCATCGAAATATGGAATCAAATGATTAGGTATACAATAAAAGTAGGCGAAGTATTCAGCATGTCCAGCCTATGAAGTTCAATACTTTCACACATGTTTCGTAATTTTATTATTTTGTAGTCCTAAACTAGTTTCTTATAAGTAACTATTCAGGTAACACGTCTACGAACTTGCTCGTTGATCCATACCTATTACTAACAACTCTAACAAAACTTGTCCGAGTATCAGTCCAGAAAATATGCTACCGTTTATAAGACAATAGGGTTGTATCAATACTGCTATTGTTATGGCAGCCGAACTTTGTAGATCCACTTTTCTAGTGCTAGGTGAAAATACAGAGCGGTCACGGGCGAATGATTTGGGAAAGTAGCCAGATCGAGTCACATAACTAAAATCCTGTATAAACACCTGGGTATTGAGTTGTAAATGCTTAAGTACCCGAAATAAAGCATCTTGTGGCAAAGCGTATTCTCGAGTGGAAGCCATGGAGAAATAAACGCCCTCGAGGAACACCTCAGATGCTCTGAAAAGACGACGTGAAGAGGGTTGCTGGCTCGAACTGTATGCGAACAATTGATTTTAAATAAATGAATTAATTAAATAAAATCATACAACATAAGTTCATTGACTTACCAATTTACTACAAAGTAACTAGAAAAAGAGTTAAAAAAAATCGTACTAAGATAATATTTAATTGTTATAATATATTAAGAACTAAAAAAAATAACAATAATATGAGGATTTCTAATAATTTTCCATAACTATGGCAGTATTTATTCACTGAAAATAAAGTATAGAAAAGGGGAATGTACGCATTATAGAAACTGTTCAAAGATATTACTATTAATAATAATAATTCTCACAACATCTCATAGGTTGACCTGAATCCGTACTAAGTTGCTTAAGCACTTGTGTTACAGATAGCATACAACAGAGGAACACAAATATATACTTAAATATATATATTACATCCAGACACTGAACAAACGCAAGTGTTCATCGCACGAATGTTTGTCCAGTGTGGGGATCGAACCCACGACCTTTGGCGTAAGAGGCAGGGTCACTACCAATTGTGCCATCCGGTCAGTCATTAATTAATTGATAACACTTTTTATGTCACAACATACACTAGCTTAAACGTAAAAATGTTTGAATTAACCATTAGGACTATTGTATGAATGATTCAGTGTACGAATACAACCTTCAAGTAAAGACCAGGATATGCTAAATACACACTTAGAAAGAGCGAGAGCGTAAACCAACCAAAGCGGGGAATAGATTTCGAGACCACTAAACTTTATGACTAAGGCCAAATGAGTAGAGAAACTATCCATAAAGAGTGGATTTTATTTAGAAAATATGACAAAACAACGCAAAAAGCAGGAATATATGAAGCTCAAAGGAAAAAGGCAATCCTTTCATCCAACTTCGGTATTCATATTCTCCCAATTCAGCTGGGGAAAACAAAGCTGCATATCGCATAGATCGCTTGAATGGCCTTTCATTTATGACGTCATCGCGTCACTCCAGAACAATCGCGGCAACAATGAAGGCGGACGCATTCTGAATCGCAAAAACTGCAACAAATGGACAAGCGCTATTCGAACTTCGATAGTAATGTTCCGTACACTGTCTTTTAAGTTTTGCACTCAATAACATCCGTCAAAAAATTCTGCACAGTCACCTTCGTGCATAAAGACTCTCGACGTCATACTCAATGACGTAATAGGAGTATTCGTAGAGAGAGGGTCTATACTTTATTATCCTCCTGCCATTTTCCTAGGTTATCAGGGGTTGGCTCAATAAATTTTCCTTTTTCATAAGTCTCTGTCATTCGTCATCGTCAATAACGTAACTAGAGTATCGCTATTAATCATCACATGTATTTTTTTTTCAAAAAAGAGAGGATGTAGCAGAGGCTTGACGTCACTCGACGACGTTAAGAAATAACATTATTTCAATTATAATTATTTTACCATTATTAGTACACGTGTAATGTAATCTGATACCTTTCTATCAATGTTTTGACCTTTTAAGAATACTATCAAACCCAGTTTTCTTAGAATAAATCCAGCAGTTAAGAACTGACTTCTGTTGTACCACTACATTACCTAACCCCCCACACTTCATTCGATCCTTTTCCCTTTTGCTTTTACCTTTATTGGGGGTCAGTTTTGACTTGACTTTGCCCGACTTGACTTGACTCTGACATCTTATCTTCAATGAGTACAACTTGCAATTATTAGTATTGTAACCTCCCATCACTTATTGTTGATCAGATTATGTCACCGACTAAGACCAAACCTCACGAAACGGCCTCACGTGCCGTGTTTTCCTTCTTGAGTGAGGGCACCGGAAGTCCAATCCAGGAAAATGGGGTTTAATGGATGGCAGCACGCTTGTGACTGTACTGGTGTGGCGAGTGTCCATGAGCGGCGGCAATCTGCTGATTGTATGTTTTACTGTTTTTTTACTTTCTTTTACTAATTCCTCTGTCATAGGTGGCAGACGAACAGACGGATCACCTGATGGTAAGCGATTGCCGCCGCTCATGGACGCCCGCGACGCCAGTGGAGTCATAAGTACGCTGCCAACCTTCAAACCCCCCTTTCCCCAGGATTGGGCCTCCGTTACCCTCACTCACGCAGAGAAACACACGACAGTGCTGCTTCATGACAGATTTCTGTGAGGCTGTGGTATTACTCCGGTCGAGCCGGCCCATTCATGCCGAAGCGTGAAGCGTGTTATCTATTTTATTGTGGATCCCTAAATTATTAGTCAACTCCAAATGACAACGCGTACAAATAAAGGTCGACGTAGACGGATTCTGTGACGTAATTGGACACTACGCATCGGATAAAGGCGTACTATTTGCATTTCTATATTTGTTAATCTAAAAATTTACAAGTTCCCTACTAAGTACTTACTTAGCATACTTATTGGGAAACGTACCGTAGGACGTCCTACAGCACTAGAGTTCGTGCGACGAAAGAAGTCCCGTGGAAAAACACAAAACTAAAATTTGAGATTCCTTCCCTCTGTGACAAAACACTTCTCTGATACCGGCTTTAATTATAAACTATAATTTATTAGTATTACGGAATAACGGCCGTGTGGTCCCCGGCAGAGTAGAATAGGCCACCCTCCCTCTTACCGAGGTGTCGTAAAAGGCGACTAAGGTAAAGCTGCTGGCATGATCATCAGCACCCAGAGAAGGAAAACTCTGCATTTATATCAAAACCCTCGCCAACCCGTCTGCCAAGCGTGGTAAGTATGGCAATTACCCCTCATGTGATTGAAGGAGGCCCGTGCCCCAGCAGTGGGGACTTAAATGGGCTGATGATGATGATGATGACTGATGACGGAATAACGAGTTCTTATTTTTTTATTACAAATCCTCGACTAACCTTAGACCGCTTAGAACCGCAGGATAGTGTCAAAATAGATCGGATCGTTTAATTATCCATATATAGTTTGTGGTTTATTAAATCCGATAGTGACGTTTCGTTTTACATAACCGTGTTTTGTTATCTGAAGTAAAAATATTTTTGAAATGTGTTAGGCAACAATAAATTATAATATTGTATTAAGTAAGGTGCCCAAGTAATATGATTAGGAAATGATTCTATTTTTGGGTTTATGTAAAAAAAAATAAGTTCAGTACTTTATCACAAATAACTTACCGAAAATGGAATGAACTGTCACATTGATTAACTGTCACTGTCGCTGAATCGATATTTTGAGGTTAATATTTTAGTACTCATATTAAACTGGGATCCGGGTGGTTTTAGTTTTATAGTTGATATACAAACTAACGTTAAACTTAGTTTTGTAATAATGTTTATTCTGTTTCTTAAATTGTTTCCCACTACTTATTTTAAACCACGTTTTGAAATAACAGGGTCTATTTGTAAGAGGCTGCGTTTCCACTGAAGCGGAGCGAGGCGGAGCGGAGCGGAGAGATACATGAATTGACCAATCACTACGCTCGAAATATCCGCTCCACTTTAATGGAAACAGGACGAGCGGAGCGGAGCAGAGCTGAACGGATTTCCATAGAAAACATTGAGCCGATGCCGACGGAGGCCAGCAGAGAGCAGCGGAGCGGTGCTGAGCGGAGAACAGTGGAGTGGTGCGGAGCGGAAGATAGCGGAGGACAGCGGAGAACAGCGGGGCGGTGCGGCGCGGAAAATTGTGTATAGTCACAGTATATCCAGTAAGGCAAGGCTGGCCAAACTGCTCCTCTCCTGTCCGTTCCTCTCCGTTCTTTCACCCCTCTTCTCCGCTCCGCTCCGCCCCGGTCCGCTTCAGTGGAAACGCAGCCTTACGCTCAAATTTGAACGGTGACGCACTTTTCACGGGATTTCTTTGTGTCGCGCACTGTATTGACTGATGACAATTTGAGACACGTGACTGACAGTCATAAAACTTATAAGTTTTTTTGGGTTCTAAACCTCAGAAAAAATGGAACCTTTATGAGATGACTTTGTTGTCGGTCTGTCATGTTTCAAATTTAAACCTGTAACTTAGGTCCACGGACCCTAAAAATTGTGAAAAAGTCACACCCCTAAGTCGAATAGAAATAAAGGAAGTAAAAATACTTAACTTTGACCTAGAACTATGAAATTTGGCAAGCACCTTCGTTATATCGTAAGCAAAGGGGTCAACATTTTTATAAGCGCTCGAAAAATTTAACTTTAAGCTACAGCTCAAATAGGGTATCATAATATGAAAGAGTGCATATTGTCAAATATTTTTTATACTGAAAAATATAATTATTTTTTGTATCTATATGTTAATTTTATGTTGCTTCATGATTCAAAGATATCTATGTTTTTCCTGTCATAAGTTTATTAACAAAACGTTATGTTGAACTGAATCGTAGAGGAGTTCTAAGTATTGATTATTGGGTTTAAACAAAACTAACATGTTTAATATTGACTCTAACATCGTTTGTCAAACAATATGTGCTTACACTAGCTAAAACTATATAATATTATATTTATATAGTAAAATTAACTCCAATAATGATGCTCATCCCAGCTCATGCCAGTCAATGCCAGTGTTCCACAGGGATCCGTTTTATTGCCCACCCTCTTTCTTCTGCATATCAATGACATTCTTCCCCTTGGGAACATCCATTGCTATGCAGACGACAGCAGAGCTCATGGGCGATATCTCGGTCGGCCCAACACCGATAAAAGAGATCATCGCCGAGAAACGAGAGCACCTGGTCGCTGAGCTCTCGCGAAGAGAGCTGAGAAGCATCTCACGGGCCAGTACCTATGGCGGATCCAACGGAGGTGATGCCTTGACATCGCTTCCGTTCTAATTGCAACTTGGGTTCTTCTCTTGCTTACCATCAGGCTGAAGAGAGCCAATATACGGTGCCTCTATAAAAAAAGTAGCACATGAGCAGACGGATCATCTAATTAAGTAACTACTACTCTGTGACCTATGAGGGGAACCTAAGTATGTCATGCTCACTCAAATGTCTCTGAGGTGGTAGCGCTTTGTCGCGGGTCATTACATTCCCTCTAATATGGTTGAAATATGGCTGGTCTCTAAAATAATGGCTAAAACATATGTCATATTGTGAACAGGTGCCACCTTTGGGGACTGGTCTGCTTCGGTTTACTTCATAATATTTATCTTATTATTTCCATTATTTTATTTTGTGTTACAATTCAACTGTATGGCTTGGTATGATGAAGACACAACATTTTATGAAAGTTTGGCGATTAAAAAGAGTACCTAGTGAGTTTCTTACCGGATTTTCTCGACCAGAAACTATTTTCCGAGGCGGTGATAGAATCGCATTTATGTTTATTTACTTCTTTTAGTATATTTTTTGTATCAATATTTATATGTATTAACATGTAAATTATATATAAGCACTTATAAATAGTCTTTAATCATTCAAATGTATGACAATTTGTAAGTGCTGTGTACAAGCCTGTGCAAATAAAGAATTATTTGAGTTTGAGTTTGACTTGTAGCTAGAGAAAATTAGTCCATGCTTGTAAAGGCCACAGACGTGCGCCCTAACCAGACTAAGACTTTTCATAGAAAGCCATAATGCCATAATGTGTAGTAAGCAATTGCAACACCATTGTAGTCACGAGAGTCCTTTCCTCTCCAATTGGGTCGGACGACCCACCCACTCGGCGAAGCATCACAACGTGATATGAAACGGCAGATCAGGACCCCAATGGACAACATTTCAAAATTGCTAAGCTCTGAAACAAAAAATACCATTTCTTTATTTACTTTTCCGCTGCGCGAATATATATTTATAAAATTTTTATATTGCTTATTTACTGAGAAAAAAATTAAAAACTAAAAAACGTAAGATGACGTCATCGGACGGCAGAATGTAAAATATTTCTTTGCTTAGCATATTATAGTTTTAAATTTGCGAAATGCCAGACCCATGACATGCAACTGTCAAAAAAAGACAACTTGTCAACGTTGAATGAATGAATGACGTTGACAATGTTGACACTAGTATTATTTACCTTTGACAGTAGTACCTTATTTTTATTAAAACAATGATAAGCAAAGGAATATCGCTGTATTCAGCCGTCCGATGACGTCATTTGGCGCTTACGTCTATTTAGAATATAAAGAATTTTAATAATTATTTTATGCATGAAAATGGCCAAATTTTGAAAAAAGAAAAAATATGGGTCTGTTCATTTTATGTCTATTTTCATATAAAAAAACAATATGGACATGTTAAAAATATGAAATGTTGTCCATTCTGGGGAGTATCGAGTTACATTAGTTATTGCACTAGGCTCGCAGGCCCTGTATCGTACTAACTATGAGTGGATATAATAAAGTTGTGCTTATGATTAATTTGCTCCGGTTCGGCTAAAAGGAATGAGAGAGGAAAAAAAAAACTAGTTACAATAAAAAGGGATAAGCAGCATTGGGGTACACAAGTAAGTGAGTGGGTTATATGTGTGTGTGTGTGTGTGTGTGTGTGTGTTTGTTTGTGTGTGTGTGTGTGTGTGTGTGTGTGTGTGTGTGTGTGTGTGTGTGTGTGTGTGTGTGTGTGTGTGTGTGTGTGTGTGTGTGTGTGTGTGTGTGTGTGTGTGTGTGTGTTGTGTGTGTGTGTGTGTGTTAGTGTATATGTGTGGGCGAGTGTGTGCTAAAGGGAAAATTGTGGTTCAGCATATCATTAGTCATTGGTAGGAAGAATCTAAGAAAATAAATATCACGAGCCCAAGAATTGGGCTCCAGGGCGTATCACATCGACCGAGCTCACCCACACATGCCGAAGCGTGGCTCTAGAAAAACCCCACTCAGATCTTCAAGTCTTTCCAAGTTATAAAGTAAATTACAGCGCCACCTATAAGCAGATGAAGAATACCAGCGTCAGGGTGGCCTGACACCCCGATACACTACTTTTCCCATTTATTTTATTTTTAGTGTTATTTCTTTGTGATACTACGGTGCGCACCAAAAAGAAATGGAACTCGTTGGCAATATAACACAACACACACACATAACACAGGTAACACATAACTCAGAGTCAGATCAATGTAGGTGATGTGAAATATTTATTTATTTAATGTTTTTATTATCTCCTATCTTCATCTCCTTCAACATGGATTCCATTGAACGAAGCGTCTCGCGGGCCAGTGTATAGCATAGTCAACCGAAGTGATGCCTGTTCTAACAGCAACGTAGGCTCTCCTTTTGCTTATCATCAGGCTGATGCGAGCCAACATACTTTATGTGATAGGTGGCAGAAGGGCAGACGCATCACCTGGTGGTAAGCGATTAGCCGCCGCCCATGGTCACCCACGACACCAGTGGAGTCACAAGTGCGCCGCCACCTTTAAACCTTTCCCCCCGGGGCTGGTACCCTCACTCACGCAGCGAAACACAGCACAGTGCAGCTTTACGCCGGTTGTGAGGCCGTGGTATCACTCCGGTAGAGCCGGCCCATTCATGCCGAAGCGTGGCTCTCCCACGGTCAAAATACTATGTGAATAGAATAAAAAACCTTTCTTTCTTTTCTTTCTTTGATTATCAAATCAAGCTTGAATAGCACCTAGCAATTTAGTATGTAAAGTTTGAGAAGCGGCTGTCTTAGTCTAAGAAGTTGGCGGCACCGCTCCAAGCTCCCGTGGCGAACGTGCCCAACATGCTGATCACAGGCCAACAGCGTCGTATGAAGATTAAGTTTCTTGGACCGGTGTGTAGGAAATATAAACGATTTCCATTGTTTGAGCTGTTAGTCAAATTCAAATTCAAAATTATTTATTCAATTTAATTCGATAGAACATTTATGAATGTCAAATATTATTATATAATCTATCGGCTGATTCGGAATGTCGATTTCTACCGAGAAGTGTTTATTTTTTTTATTTGCGATTCCATTTTGCTTATGTGAATTGTGTGAATGAATGACCGTGACTATGGATCGTGGCTTTGTTTAGCGGTGGTGTCTACTCCAAATATATATAATGTACTTTTAGTACCTTGTCACAATATAAAGACTTCCGCGTGAGAAGTTTTAGCTTTACATGACAAGCTACTAAATTGTAAATTACTTTTTTTTGTGATCGACCGTTACTCAATGGATAAAAACGCAAAGGCGTCAGCTTGGGGCACCAAACTTTTTTTTTAAACCACTATTTATTAGTCTTGATATAGATTTTGCTTGCTATTTTCTATGATTTAGGATTAATGTATGATGAAGAGTGTTTTTCTAAGATGCACGAGGTAAAAATTCGACCATGTTTCTGTCTAATTGATCTCAGACGGTGTTTACCTCTGTACTAAACGTATGTATGGCTAATTAATACGCCCAAGGTCGTGGGTTCGATCTTTACTCTGAACAATCATTCACGTAGATGAGCAATTGTGTTTATTCAGAGTCTGGGTGCTATCAATCTCATATCCGTAATGTAAGAGCTGTACCTACGGAATCGGGTCAATGTGTGAGATGTTGCATGAGTTTGGCGGGAAGCAGCACTGTGTATTTCGCGGCATGAGTGAGGGTACCAGAAGGCCCAATCGGGGAAAGGGGTGTTTAAAGGTTGGCAGCGCACTTGTAACTCCACGGCAATCTTAACATCAGGTGATCCTCTGCTCGTCTGCCAATTATCACATAGAAAAAAATTAAAATTCTTTTCTTTACGAAGCATTTATTTTACTGAATTTATTCAAATTCTACATAATTTATGCTCATTGGAGTTCAATAACCTTTATCAATGTTATAGCTAAGCTAGAGTCAACATAAATATATAAATATAATATTATCGTACATTTAGTAACTATAATTATCTTGCACCTCTATGATAATTAAAAATGTTGAATTGATGAAAATTTAGGAGAATTTTTCCACGAGTATTACATATTGAAGTATTCTAAGAATTAAATTAAAATGACAAACATTTAAAGATTGTGTACGCCTACGCTATAGCAGCATCTGTAGGCACATTGTACTGTATTTAAAACATCCTTTTAAGGTGACGGGTAGGGCACACTAGCGACGATTTTAATTTTTAGCTACTAAACCGGATCTATTTTAAACAATTTTGGGGTTACAACCTCTGGGCAAATACATATACTATTTATTAAATGACCATGCATAAATGTTGCATCCGTTTTTGTACGCGAAATATTGATTCACGCCAAAAGTGGCCGCTTTAGGCGTGAATCAATTTTTCGCGTACGCGTTGGACCCAACATTTTTGCATGGTTAGTTAATAAAAAGCGTAAGTATTTGCCGAGAGGTTGTAACACCAAAATTGTCTAAAATAGATCCGGTTTAGTAGCTAAAAATTTAAATCGATTGGCGTCGCTAGTGTGCCGGGTGACGGGTAACCTTAAGTATAGGAATCTAAAAGTGTTCTACCGAAAAATTTGCCGGATGTACGTACATCATATCAACATTTGGTGTGCAGACTTAGTAATTTCGGTGAGCAATTATTATTTTTGGTCGGTTAAACGTATCAGCCTATATACTGTCCAGGGCAAGGTAGAGGGCGAGGGCCTCCATCAGAAATCAAGTCATCGCTACTATAATGGATTTAGGCGGTGTGACAAACCAGAGCAATTTTCGAAATATTCGAAACATAGTTTCGACTCGACCCGGGAATCGAACCAGGACTTAAACCACTTGACCAACAGGGCGTTTGTCAGTTAGGCTTAGGATTAGAGTTCCACACAGAACCTTGTTACCAACATGTAGTAAAGGAACGTCCATGATGGCTTCCCCTGGGGAAAAAAGGTTAATTTTTAAAACAGTTTAATATATGCTTTTATTCTTTAAGACTAGTCTAGAACTCCCACTAGTTCGCCATTTAAAAAGTTGGCAACATTAGTCGATGTTGAAGTAAGCCCAGTGGGCCTTATAAAATTGCACAATTTGGGTCAATAACACAGTGCAGGCGCGAGTGGCATGCACCAACCATCTTGAGTTCCCGAATGTCTGATTAGGTATTCGCTTCGAGCGCGAAGGTCGGAATACGGAGGGACTACTAATGTGTTCTTATCTAGAGATGTCATACCTTTTTATTCTTATTCCGTAACAATAAAAATAAAAAGGCACCTTTTGATCAAAACAATCATCCGACTCGAATTTGTTTTTATCGAGGGCGCCCCTTTGGAGTGTATTATATAATGTGAACGGGCAAGTTTTTGATGTCTCTTAATTTGCAAAAGGAAACAGTAACAGTCACATTCATGGAATTATTATCTACAAGCTGTGTTGACAATGGCAGCTGATACAAAAATCTAAGTAATAGGTTTAGTTTCTATTTTTAGTGTAGGTAATTAGATACTTAATGTAATTAGATACTTTACGACCTGTTCGTATGTAAGAAGGCGATTTCTACGAAATGTTTTTCTGCGAATGTGCAAAAATAAATACCATATCTATTTAGGTTCTTTTTGTGACAGGTGGCATACGATGTAAATGTGGGAGAGCCACGCTTAGGCATGAATGGGCCGCCTCGATCGGAGTGATACCACTGCCTCACAGAAGACCGGCGTGAAGCAGCGCCTGCGCTGTGTTTCGCCGTGTGAGTGAGGTTACCTGAGGCCCAATGGGGGGAAGGGGAAAAGGCTGGCAGCGCACTTGTGACTCCACTGGTGTTGCGGGTGTCCATTGGCGGCGGAATTGCTTACCATCAGGTGATCCGTCTGCTCGTCTGCCACATCTCATATATAAAAAAAACGAGCAGACGGATCACGTTGGTAAAAAATGGTCGCCGCTCATACGGATAGCCACAATACCAATAGAGTCACAAGTACCTTCCGGTATACAGGCTGTATCTGTGGACATTTACATCCATTTAACTACGTGTTCTACCAACTATTCTAACCAAGGGTCTTTTAGGCGGGGCGTGAAACGGCATCTCAGCAGGCCATTAGGGTGAGGATGGCAGACACAATCGGTACTTTGTTAGTTCTTTTGTGCCTGTCAGCCTCGTATTTGGATTTCACGGCCGCTTACCATCAGGCGGAGTGAGGTCATCCATCAAAAGCAACATTTGTTCTACGACTTTTCGAAATTTGTCTAAAATTTTTTCGACTCCCCATACAAAATGACCAAGTCACGTGACCGACTTTGTATGAAAAGTTGAAATTTTTTTATTCGAATTTCCAAAAGTCATAGAACAAATGTTGTTCATATTGGTTTACAGAACACGTGGAAAAAGGGATGTAAATGTACACAGTTACACCCTGTATAATGGGAAAAACAGGAAATTCACAATAACATTTATTTATTAAGAAAATATAATTATTTTTACATCTAAGATGTTGTACAATGTTGGCCCTGATGGTCTAGTGGTTTAAGTACCGGGCCGTGATCTCGGGGTACTGGGTTCGAATCCCGGGTCGAGCAAAAAGTACGTTTCGAATTTTTCGAACATTGCTCGGGTTTTTTGATCACCAATTCGCATTTGGCAAGCGTGGTGATTAAGACTAATCCCATCATAGTAGCGATAAATGGATTTCTATGATGGAAGCCTTTGCCCTGTAGTGGGACAGTATATAAGGCTGATACTAAATTATACAATGTTGACGTTATCTCCAAATACATTTACAGGATGCATAGTTACCTTTCACATTGCCTTTTAATCCTGGAAACATCCTTTTTCACAATATTAATTTTACAACACTAATTTCTTGTCCGTCTTCTTTTAAGCCTCCCCAGAGATCCGCTGTCTTTTTTCCTCTTGACATTTCTATTTCTTAATTGTTATTCTTAAACCAAAGAGCCTTTAATTGAAAAAATACTTTAGGAAACCTAACATTATTAAGTTTTATTTTTATCAAAGCAAAAACTATTTATGATTGGCAGTCTGTTAGAACATGTCCAAACGTAGTCAGGCCATTGTCAAATATAATTGACAAAAAGATTGGAATATGACATTCCATTATTCCATTGTTTTTGCTTACCTTGCTCGAAAATATACTAGTATAACTGGGTGATGTGACGTCACATACTAAACCTATACCTAAAAATAGCATTGCCTAACAACACTAAATAGTTAGCAATAGTAACAGCTATAGGTTAATAAAATAGCAAGCTGACACAAATATGTTAAATTTAATTTAAACAGTAAGTTCTACTTTGGTAATTTAACCGTAGTCATAGGTGTGTTAATGATTAGTAACAGGTTTTTACTTGGGCCTCAGGATGCGCGTTGATTCCGATACGCGTTATGTTATACGAACCAAGCTGTATTGTACGTACCTACCTGCTTGTTCTCTATTGCCCTTTTCTCATGTATGTACCTAATCTGTAGACAGCGGTGCTGATTGCACACTAAGTATTGTTACCTAGTATACATGACTTACAGTGTTACATGTGTGTAATTGTTTGTTGTCTTAAATATAATTAAAAAAGTAATATTTCGAGTGAAGAGATTCTTGTATATTAACATAATATTGTAAACCCAGACACTGAAGCAATATACGTGTTTTTTACACTCGTGAAGAGCCACGACGACAGGCATTAAACGGCAGCCCGGACTCGACCGTAAGTGATGCGCAGGCTCATAAAAACTGGCGCGAAAGCGCAGTACTGTTTTACGCAGCGCAAGTGCAAATGTATACGCGGGGTCCATGGGCGGGAAAACGCTACTTCAGGTGATCCGTCTGCGCGTTTGCCACTTATGACATAAAAACCCTTTTAGCGTGGGTCAAGGTCACCTACTTAATACGCCATTGTAGCAGAAAAGAAATAATTGAAGGTGCAAACAGTACACATCAAGTAACTATTGTCAGAACTCCGCAATCGATATTGATCCACACGTGGTTGAGAATCGATTAGGTTTAAAGACATTGTATTCTCATAAAGACATATACCACTTACATGAGAACTTAAATATATATATATACATTTATTAATGTCTAGGTGCGGAAAATGGAGTCCACTTTACATTACATTACATTACATACAATTATTAATTCGTTGACATGCTAAAAAATAAAAATAAAAGAAAACATTATTATCTACACAGCATATAACAAGTACCTAACACTTAAGTAATCATATTTTAACACAATTTATTATAAAACGAAAATCGTGACACAAACAAAACATGAGACGATTCAACATGAGAGATATATTTTGACGACACGTTTGGATCAGTGGTAGTGAACGCTGCCTCTGGTGCATGGGTTGCGGGCTTGATTCCCGCACAGTACAAACATTTGTGTGCATGAACATGTCTGTTTGTATTGGTCTGGGTGTTTTCTATGTAGTAGGTATAAGTATATATTGACAAAAGAGAAGTATTTTAAAAGTATACATTTGTAATTTCGCTGTTGATTCTGATATCCGTAATACAAGTACTTGAGCAACCTATCTCGGAGTCAGATCATTATATGTGATGTTGTTTTATATATTTTGATACATCGATCTGTGATCGTAACTCTAACTTTTAGTATTTTTCTAACCTTGAATACTTATGTATCGTTCGAATTGTATATTAATTTTGCATAGCTGTTCAATATACTTTATGGGGCTACAACATAAATGTATTCCGTAGTAAGTAGTATCATAATGTTATTAGGATATAATGCATATAAATTGTCTATTTTAATTCTTGAGATGATTAAAAGGTTTGCGGAAAAAATATTTTATGTACCTACCTACTTTGATATCTTTGGTCTCAGTCCCGCGCAACGATGACGGCCGCACGTGTGATTCCGCCATTGTCAAGTGTTTAGAGAGACACGTTATATATTAATATAGACCGGTTCAGATTTAAGGATTCCGATCTATTTTGAGGTCTTCTCTATTGTTAGGGCCAGCATCTAAAACAAATAAAAAGCAGCACATATAGACAACACAGCAGGCACAATGGCACAGACAAAAGTAGTTTTATATTTTGAAAAATATACTTATAGCAATTTTTTTTTATGATATAGGTGGCAGACGAGCTGACAGATCACCTGATGGTAAGAGATTACCGCCGCTCATGGACACCTGCAACACCAGTGGTGTCACAAGTGCGCTGCTTACTTTTTAACCCCCCTTCCCCTGGATTGGGCCTCCAGTACCCTCACTCACGCAGCGAAACACAGCGCACGCACTGCTTCCCGCCGGTTTTCTGTGAGGACGTGGTATTACTTCGGTCGAGGCAGCCCATTCATGCCGAAGCTTGGCTCTCCCAATGTTAAAATAAATTATTACTGTTAAAAGTTAAAAGCTATTATTTTACGTCAATTTTATTAAATACTAAAACTACTTATTGATAAGAAAACAGAGTTAATTTAAAAGAAGAACTGATTATAAAGAAGAAGAACCTCAAATTAATCACTCGGTTGACCCGGCCCATTCATGCTAAAACGTTGCTCGCCCACGGTCAAATTATCAAAACTACGAACTACTTAGCAAGTACTGAATAATGTTCTTCAATAAAATGATAATGAGCATTTCATAATTAATTATATTATTAGAATAGTTATTTACGGGATTGCTACCATGTCGTACCTTATTTTTGAGTATCCGATATTTCGGCGCTGTTGCATGCGCCATGGTCACGGAGTAAGTTACTCCGTGACCAAAAATAAGGTACGACATGGTAGCAATCCCGTAAATAATAATAATAATAATTCTCACAACATCTCATACGTTGACCTGATTCCGTACTAAGTAGCTTAAGCACTTGTGTTACAGATATCAGACAACAGAGGAACACAAATATATACTTAAATACATATATTACACCCAGACACCGAACAAACACAAGTGTTCATCGCACGAATGTTTGTCCAGGGTGGGGATCGAACCCACGACCTTAGGCGTAAGAGGCAGGGTCACTACCAATTGCGCCATCCGGTCAGTCTTAACTATTCTAATGTTAGTGACCATGAAAGTTTAAAACAATATAATTATATTATTAATTATATAACCAACAAAATAAGCTGCCTCACAAATTAAGTTTTTTTTTTAGCCTGCGTCGTCCCACTGCTGGGCAAAGGCCTCCCCTAAAACCGCCATTGGACTCTATTTGTGGCGGTGGTTTGCCAATTGCCCGATAAGTGGTCAAAATCATCACGCTGTCTCTTTTTGGGCCTGCCTCTCAATCGACGTCCTGCTGGCTGCCAATGGGTGATAAGTCTGGTCCACCTCTCCGGGTGCATCCTACAAACGTGGCCGGCCCAGTCCCATTTTAATCTAGCGGATTTTTCGCCCACATCCGCAATCCCGGTTTTTGAGCGTATTGTAGTTATTTCTGACTCGGTCAGAGATTTTTATGCCTATGCTTCGCTCCATAGCTCTCTGGCCAATCTTGAGCTTGGACTTTTGATGGTTGGCTAGTGACCAAGTCTGAGCACCGTAGGCAAGAATGGGCAAAATACACCTTATACCCTAATCAATATAATAATTCAATATGTGCGTTTTGTACGCACATATTGAAAGTGTCATATTTTTTCTTTCCTTTCTTTCTTTCCATAACATGAACAATGTTTATTGTCAAACAAATTCAGTTCAATGTCAGCTGGGGAATTTTGACCGATTGTAGTGGTCTGATGTTAGGCTGTCTGTACCTTTATGTGTCTTATTACAAAACGATACTGTGCCTAATACTGTGGATGTTGTTGTTGTAATTTTTTTTAAAATTTAGCATAATTGACGTGTCTGAGTGCGGCAGTAACTTTGTAACACTAACGGCCGCACCCAGAGACGTCATTTAAGCTAATGTTCATTAACTTTAGTATCGGTAGTCTTTATGCGTATCAAAATAAGTGTCAATATGTTTTCCTCAGTAGCCAACTAAGTTAATTAACGACTCTGAGTGTGGCAGTGAGACGTCAAATTAACTTTAATGGTTACTTATAAACAAGCATAGCTCACCTTAGACCTCATCTTAACTTAACATCATGTGGGATTGACATGTGGGGTCAAGTGCTTGTCTGTCGTAACATAAAGAAAACGTAAGAAAAAATATTGACACTTATTTTTATACGCATAAAGACTACCGATACTAAAGTTAATGAACTAACTTAATTGACATCTCTGAGAATAAAAATCATTAAACCTAAACCTAATATTTTAAAAATATTTCTATTAATAGGCTCTACGACCTTTTATATTCAAAAAGGCTGTCTGACATCTAATTATTGAAATTAATATCCTGATTAGGGCTGACCCTACTGTCCAAAATAATGTTGTTAAAGTGACTTTCAACCAGTTTAATGAAATTAGCATATAACCAAATCATCAAAATCGATCAAAGTGGCGTTCTCTTGTTTCGGAGGCCAATACTCGTTTCGGGTCACTGAGCCAGTGGAGTAAGTATATAACCAAATGTTTCTACTTATTTAAATTTAACTTCTGTAGTATGTAGTGACCTACGACATAGAATTTTATGTCTTAGGTGGCTGACGAGCAGACGGATCACCTGATGGGGAGCCATTGCCGCCGCTCATGGACACCCGCGACACCAGTAAAGCTTTTAACAATTGACAAGTTGAGATTTGTCAATCATCTAACCATATAATTTAATGAGAAATGAAATTATTTTTTATTCAGTTTAAGACCATTTTTGGGAGGTGTTTCAAGAGAGTACTTTCTTGAATTGATTAAGAAATATATATAGATGTTTTTAAGTCATAGGTGGCAGACGAACAATCAGATCACCTGATGGTAAGCGATTGCCGCCGCCCATGGACACCCGCGACACCAAAGGAGTCACAAGTGCGCTGCCAACCTTTTAACCCCCCTTTCCCCGGATTGGGCCTCCGGTACCCTCACTCACGCAGCGAAACACAGCACAGTGCTGCTTCACGCCGGTTTCCGTGAGGCCGTTGTATCACTCCGGTCGAGCCGGCCCATTCAAGCCGAAGCGTAGCTCTCCCACGGTTGGTAGGAAACCACATGGTCTCATGTTTATGGCTCCAATTTTATAATCTGATTGCCCATAGTCAAAACCTCCTATCTGCTAAATGCTATAACTAGCCTACTAAATGGCTTTGTGTGCTATTAAATTTTTGAGTACTAGTAAAGTTTATTTTAACCGTAGTTATAAGCAGTTTTATCTATAGACCTTTGTATTAGCAAGAATAAATAAACCTACAACAATGACGTTTTTGCATGTCGCCAAACATTGTTCTTCAGCATTTATTGTTTACATTAGCAAAACCATTATAACCAAATATTCAAATTAAATGTTATGAGCATTCTGCGAATACGGAACATTCCAACATAAAGTAGGTTCTCGCAAAAATTAAGTTTGATATCAGATTCTACGAGTTTTATCAATGAGGTACGTCATTACGTCACGTTTTGTCATTTAGCTGATCTTGATACATAGTACAGTGGCGGACACATCAAGCTATACAAAGCCGTCAAATTTCTTCATTCGATTATAAACCTTATATTGTTACACATTGAGTTCGAAATCAATTGAGGAAATTTGACAGTTTTGTATAGCTTGACCTGTCCGCCACTGTACATACAGACCAGTGGCTTCTACCACTTCAGTGTCATTGACATGGGGTCACTGTGCAATATTTTTTCTATGGGAAAGCACTGACACTTGTAAAAGGTAACAGCGTTAGTTCCGACTTTTGCCACGTGCCAAATAACCGTGGTCGGATTATTTTAGAGGGCAGCATTCTAAGGGCTGATTCAACATAATTGACGACCCGTTTGGAACAGTAGTAGTGAACGCTGCCTCTGGTCCAAGGGTTGCGGGTTCGATCCCCGCACAGTACAAACATTTGTGGCCATGAACATGTCTGTTTGTATTGGTCGGGGTGTTTTCTATGTATCATAAGTATGTATTTACAAAAGAAACGTATTATTTGTATGTATTTGTAATCCCACTGTTGATTCTGATATCCGTAACACAGGTGCTTGAGATGCATATGATGTTGTGAAATATTTATTATTTATTATTATTATTATAATTGTGTTATGAGAGTAGCTCTCTGCAGGATAATATACTCCGTTACTTATTTTTAATAATAGACTTCTTATTGGACTATTCGTCCAATTCCGGTATAGCTATTTCATGTCTCACGAGTGAATGAAGTGTGTGAGTGAAAGACCATTATAAACCGTCAAAAACAATACCTATGCTTTGACTTGTAGTTCATCGTAATGACACCGGTATATTTTTGTAAACAATGATTACACAGGTAATGCCAAAAGTCAAAAACAGCTGTGACAATGACAATGCCATTTCAAATTATTATCCTTTAGAATTTATTCTGTCAAAATTGACAGTTCAACGATTTACCATTTGAATAACCGTCGACTGGATTTTATTTTAATCAGTTTTGACATTACCTAAAACAAAACAAACATACACATGGACTATACAGACAAAGGTCAATCTTCCAAAAACCGCGCGTCTCTTTAATCACACGACATTGGCAAAACTATAGATGTATCCCAAGACACAGTAGCATCTATTAATAAAAAAATAGCATCGACTGTTGGATAAGTAGTTAGTAAAACGGATTTTTAACGTACACTGCACCATGACTGTGCTACCTACCTACAGATTATCGTTGGATAAAGATTGGACGAATCGGGTTTGTGTATTTGTCTTGAAATTCATTAAATTTTGTTTGTCACAATAAATATTAGGCTGACTTCCTCGATGGCGCATTGGGTGGTAAGTTATGAACGTCACAAGCACAGATATTTTGATCTGTAGTCGCAAGCAGTGGCTGTTCTTGGGGTGCCGGGTTCGATCGGATCAGGCCAAAATTAAAACCTAGTTTTTCTGTTGAAAGTCTTGATGTTGGAGGTCTTGTGCCCTCGTGCCGGGGAAAGCACGTTAAGCCGTTTGTCCTGATTCCTCTTCGGTCGTGTAACTTTGGTATCCTTTTGAAATATAAGGGATATTTCAAACTAACTAAAAACTAACCACGGAAAAAGGTGATTTATAGAGCAACGAAATCCATATAATTAGTGTGCCATACTAATATCATTAAAGAATCACGGTGCCTGGTAGCTGTCCAGCGGTGGGAGTGGCCTGATAAATCAATCCTATTACCGTGACTAGCTCTCCGTCTTTAAGGGAATTAAGAATACAGTTGTCTTTGTGCGCACACTTGATATCTTATAATATACCTATGCTGCGCACGTGGCTGTTCGCTATAATTGGCTGTATCAGTGCGAAGCGAGGCAGTTTAGCTGTGAACGAAGTCTATCCACCAAATTTAGCATTGTATAAAAATTCCGTTCTTCGGCAAGCAAAGATTTTCTTTCTCTCAGTTTGACGATTTAAAAAATAAATGAACAAGCGAATACAAGTGAACGTACAAGTACGATGTTTACTAAAAACATGTACGTACTTGTGTTTCGAAATGATGCTTTACGTTATGTGGAGAGTAACCTGATATGATAAAGTTGGAAGAGGGTACTTTACGAGCGAGCGAAATATGTTCTTCCAGAACGCTATGACTCGGGAGAAATTAAGACAAGGAAGTACTCGTATGTTGATGAATTACTCCTTTTCTGTTTTATACAGAATTTCGTGATGTGTTTTGAATAGCGTGGATTTGATAAGTTTCGCATAACAGAGATTAACGTTTATGTGGAGCAAATATAAATCATAATTTGAAATTTTTTGAATCAATTTTTTTGTAGGATTTCAGGGTGTAAAACCCTATCCAAACTCTCGAAGTTTTTTTTTCATGATATAGGTGGCAGACGAGACGACGGATCACCTGATGGTAAGCGATTACCGCCGCACATGGACACCTGCAACACCAGTGGTGTCACAAGTGCGCTGTTTACCTTTTAACCCCCCTTCCCCTGGATTGGGCTTCCGGTACCCTCACTCACTCAGCAAAACACAGCGCATGCACTGCTTCACGCCGGTTTTCTGTGAGGACGTGGTGTTACTCCGGTCGAGCCGGCCCATTCATGCCGAAGCGTGGCTCTCCCACTGTTTTCCATTACCGCCGCAATAATAGTAGAAATATGAACACGCCCAACTGACAACAACTAATTATTTTAGCTCCGTAAAATTTAATCATAAATTAGTTTAAATGGTTCCATACCTTCTTATAAACGTTTAGTCATGCAGTGCTGGTTGCAAGAATCATAAAGTGTAAAAAAATTCATCGAAGCTCACCGTAATTTGTGAGTAAATTGATCTTAATACAATTCCCCGCTTACTCACACATGCATAAGTCTTTCGCCTACGCATCACGGCGTGTTCCTGTGCATACTCGCAATTTCTACGACGCCTTCATCAACGCAGTTGTGGCTTGTGCTTGATCGCTTTACAGCGCTTTAACTACTGGATGCATAAATTAAGAAAGACTGGTTTTTGGTATTGCCGTTTCTCTTTTTGTGGTTCGAGGACAATATATACTACCTGAGAATGCCTACTAAATACGGGAAATGTGATACATGCCATAATGTTATACAGAGTAGCGAGTTTTTGGTATGTTCTGCATGTAAGATGAAAATTGATATCGATTGCGCTAATATAACACCTGAACGTTACCGCTCCTTCTATGCTTTCGATCAAAATAGGAAAAAAGCCTGGAAGTGTCAAGAATGTCTCAGCAAGGGTCGTAAGGCTGGCACCCCACGCAATTCTAAATGCTCTGATGCTGAAAAAGTTGCGACATTATCCGACTGTGAGGGCTCGTTACAAAACGAAAACGTAACCCATAGGGCACCTAGACATCCACCAACACAAGCTTTATTAAAAGAAGACTCCAGTTTGGCATCGGAAATTTCCATTGGTGATGGTCCCATTACCGCCGTTACACTCCGTTCAATATTGAAGAGCGAACTTTCGAGTATGCAGTTAACTATTAATCGTAGTTTAAAGGAACAGATAAATAATATATTAGTTGAAGTTAGTGACCTCCGCGAATCTATGTCTTTCTATAATCAGCAATATGAGGACATGAAAAAGGATCTAGATTTGAAAACAGAGATTATTAAAGACTTGCAAAATGATAACATAAGCCTAAAAGCGACCGTGAAAGAGTTGAATAATAGGTTAAACTCAGTAGAGCAAAATATGAGGACAAACAATGTAGAAATCAATGGTATTCCTGAGAACAAGTCTGAAAATTTAGTTAACACTATGATACAACTGGCGAAGACTGTGGAGGCGCCCATTGATGCTGATGATGTTCTCCAAGTTACTCGTGTGGCAAAGATCACTAAAGATAACGACAGACCGCGCACAGTGATTGCCAAATTCCGCTTGCCAAAGCATCGCGACATTGTTCTTGCCGCCATCACACGTTTCAACAAAAAAAATTCCGATGATAAATTGAGTTCCCAACACCTAGGCTATGCAGGAGTCCGTATGCCCGTTTTTGTCGCTGAACACCTATCACCAGCAAACAAGTCACTTCATGCAGCTGCACGGCGGAAGGCAAAGGAACAAAATTACAAATTCATTTGGGTCCGAAACGGTCGTATATTTGTTAGAAAGACTGAATATACTGATTCAATTCTTATTCGCGGCATGGAAAGTATTAATTTAATTAAGTAGTCTGTTTGTCGTATTCATAGTAGTAAGTGATGTGATAAGGTCAGTTACAAAATTCACGATTTACTATCAAAATACTCGTGGTATCAGGACAAAGACTGCTGAAGTGTTTAAAAACATTTTACTTAATAATTATAAAGTAATTGTATTCACGGAAACTTGGTTGAATTCAAGTGTTTCTAATGGAGAAATATTAGATTCACGTTATATTGTATACCGTCGGGATCGTCAATCTTCTAGCAGTTCTAAGTCTGATGGTGGTGGCGTGATGATTGCCGTATCACGAGATATAATCTCAGCTCGAGTTTCACGTTGGGAAACCGAGTTGGAAGATCTTTGGGTCACTATAACTTTTAAAATAAAAAATGAGGTTAAAACAATAGCAGTTTGTGCAGTATATTTGCCGCCACCAGCAAAATTAGAATCGCAGCAACATTTTCTTAACAATGTTGATTCGGTTCTGTCGAATGTGGATAATGTTGTGATTCTGGGTGATTTTAATTTGAGTTTTATTCATTGGAAGTTAAACGACAATTATTCATATACGACACCATCTAACTATGATGGGAGTCTGGGGTATTCGCTAATAGATTTTATGTCTCTAAATAATTTATATCAAGCTAATAGTATTTGTAATATTCATGGAAAAATTTTAGACCTTGCTTTGAGTAATTTTGATACTGCTTTTGTAACTACCCCACATAATAATTTGTGTAAACTTGACCCGCTTCACCCCGGTCTATTATTCAATATTCCTATTGATAGATCATTATAACTTTTATAAAGCAAATTATGATGACATATTAAGTGAACTTGCTAGTTGTGACTGGATAGACAGATTTAAGGACTGTAATGATGTCAATTTGATGGTGTCAGAGTTTTATGTTGTACTCAACGAAGTGGTTGAACAGTTTGTACCCAAACGTAAACCTAAATCGCACAGATATCCAACCTGGTTTAACAAGCAACTAATTAAACTATTGAGAGATAAAGATAAAGCTCGTAAACGTTATCGCAAGTACCAAAATCCTCGCGATAAGCTTGAATTTGAATTGCTTCGTGAGCGTTGTCATAAATTGTACGACACTTGTTTCTCACATTACATGCAAAGGATGGAGCAAAATACTTGTAACAATTCAAAGTTGTTCTGGACATGTATAAAGAACAAAAGAGAGAGTCTCTCTAGCATACCGTCATCTATGTGGTTAGATAACAAGAATGCAAGTACTGGTAATGAGATTGCGGATCTCTTTGCAGGCCACTTTTCTTCTGTATACTCATCTTGTACACAAATTTCATCTTTGATTAACACTAGCACTTGGAGCAAAAGTGATCGCCTTCTTGCTCGCGTGGGGTTCTGCGAATCTGAAGTCCTAAGGGCAATAAAAAAATTAGACACGCAAAAAGGTGCTGGGCCTGACGGCATCCCACCGCTTTTCGTTAAAAAACTTGGTACGATAATTGCCCTTCCTTTATCAATAATATTTAATGCATCTGTTCTTTCGGGTGTATTTCCAAGTGAGTGGAAAAAGGCAAGAATTGTTCCAGTTTATAAAAAAGGTGATAAATCCGATGCTAAAAACTATCGACCTATTTCCATCCTGCCCTGTTTTTCTAAGTTGTTCGAGTCATTATTATATCCTTTGCTCTACAATCACATTAACGATAATTTATCAGATTTCCAACATGGCTTCCGAAGTGGACGCTCTGTTGACTCTAATTTAGTTTCATTTGTTTCTGCTGTGTCTAGTGAAGTGGATAGGAGACTACAGGTGGACACCATTTATACAGATTTTAGCAGTGCTTTTGATAAGGTTGATCATAGCATTTTGATACATAAACTTAAAATAAATGGTATTGATGGTTCTCTGCTTCATTGGTTCAAATCTTATCTTACGGATCGACCGCAAACTGTTGTTGTTAATGGTTTCGAGTCTGGCGTGTACTTTGCTAGATCTGGAGTGCCGCAAGGTTCTCATTTGGGACCATTACTGTTTTTAATATTCATAGATGATGTTATTTCACAAGTAAAACATAGTAAAGTTTCATTATTTGCAGATGACTTAAAAATATATAAAACTATAACTAATTTGGAAGATGTAGCTAAGTTACAGAATGACTTGGATAGCATCGTATCCTGGTGCCATTCTAATAAAATGTCCTTGAACCCTAGTAAATGCTACCATATAAGTTTTACCCGTAAGAAAAACCCCTTGGTAACATCTTACAGTCTGGATGGAGCAGATCTTCAAAAAGCCGATAGAATGCAGGATCTGGGTGTCACCCTAACTTCCAGTTTAAAATTTTCTTCTCATGTCGATACCAAAGTTAAAAAAGCGGCGCAGATGCTGGGTTTTTTGAGACGCAGTACGCGAAGCTTTAGGTTACCACAAACGCATTTGATTCTTTACAATAGCCTGGTGCGTAGCCATCTAGAGTACGCAAGTGTAGTCTGGAATCCTGTATATACCGTATTATCCCAAAGAGTCGAAAGAATACAGAGAGTGTTCACAAGATATCTAGCATACAGTTCGCACAAAATTTCTAAGTTCGCACCCTACAGGGAAAGGTTGGCTTGTTTCAAGATGCTCTCTCTTCAAAATCGTCGAACTATTTCAGATCTGCTATTTTTACACAAACTTTTAAATAACAAATTAAATTGTCTAGAACTATTGTCCAGGATAAAAATTAACGTTCCTTATAAATATCCGCGCCACCGAATTTCTAAACTCCTATGTATATCTCCTTACAAAACTAACTTGGGACTTCATCATCCATTACCTAGAATGTGTACCAAGTACAACGATTTTAATAGGAAAATTACCGACATTGATATTTACCATGATTCCGACAAAAACTTTAAGTATAGACTGTTGAACTACTTCAAGTGCATCTAGTTTGGTCTGATTATTTCGTTTTTACTGCTTGTTTAATTTTTGTTTCTTGTTATACATTTTATTTGGCGGAGTTTTGTTTTGTATAGACTTCGGTTAATATTATCATGTTTAGGTATATTATTATTTATTTATGTTTATATATAAATTTAATTACATATTTAGTATTTATGTAGGTATATTCACATATTATTTTAGTGTCTAGTTTTAGTTAGTTTAGTTGTCTTACGCTGTGGCCAAAGCTGTGTATACCTTTTATTGGCATGCATGCAAAACATTGTTATATTTAAAAAAGCTTTTGTATATCTTTGTGTATGACATGTTGTTGGTGTACCTAATTAAATAAAATAAAATAAAATAAAATATGCACAAAGAATCGAAAAATCCAGAAGTGCATGCTCGGATTCGAATCGCGATCCACCCATATGAAAGGCGTGTTCTTATCTACTGACTACCATCACCGATTGGTTCTAGCTTTTATCTCTTTATTGAGAATCCGAATCAGCATGCCACTGCAGCAGCTTGATACCAAACATGGATCGCTCAATGGCTTTACATTTCAACCTAATCAAACAATGTTTACAACACAAAACATCTTCTCATCTATATTATTCAATAATATAACCCTTGTAACCGCCCTCGGTTTAGGGCTACGGACAGACAGACACGCTTTATTGCGGCCCAGTGACAGGTGTCAAAGTGTCAAGATGTCTGCCTGGGAGACCTCTCATAGTGATGCGACTTGACTCAAATTTTATCACTTAAAAGGATACCGCGACACCGCGACCGCGCTAGTATAGTGGACCACCAAATTATTTATATTGACGGTGGAAAATAAAAGACATTTTTGTAAAAAGTTCGCAAACAAATTTTAATACTTTCCTTAGAGTAAGTACTTGTTATCAATTGAAAATTTTTTTTTCCTTATCGCCATAATCAATACCACGGCAGTGCTAATATCATCGCAGTGTCCCCTTAACGTGACGGGTGGAGCACACTAGCGACGCCAATCAATTTTAATTTTTAGCTATTAAACCGGATCTGTTTTAAACAATTTCGGGATTACAATCTCTGGTCCGTTTTTGTACGTGAAAAATTGATTCACGACAAAAGTGGCCACTTTCGGCGTGAATCTATTTTTCGCGTACGCATTGGACCCAACATTTGTGCATGGTTATTTAGTAAATAGTATAAGTTTTTGCCGAGAGGTTGTAACCCCGAAATTTTTTAAAATAGATCCGGTTTAGTAGCTAAAAATTAAAATCGATTGGCGTCGCCAGTGTGCCCTACCTTAAGAAACAAAATAAAGATTGAAAATATCATTTCAGCACTCCTTTTTAGTTCCTACAAAAATGTCACGTTATTACGGTCTTGATTTATTCACTTGAGTCAACTAATAGATGAAGGTGTGACTACTATCGGTGTGAGTAATCGTTTTTCATTATTTTTATTTAATGATTAGTACTCTATAGGGTGACTTTAATTATTTATTGTCTTTCTAATTGGTTGTCATTTAGAGATTTGTACTACGGTTAATTGGAGTAATCATAAGTATTATTACTATCGCAGTTTAAACCAAATAGACAATTTATTCACTTCAATAAATATTTTTGTTTTCACTGGTGTTACTCCAATTTATTTCAGTCGACACAACTCACATGGCTGAGTGCTTATTTATCACACTCTTTGAAATATCTAGTGCTGGTGAAATCCTTGCCTCAAGTCAACAACAATAGTTACTCTATTTTACTCAAGTCAATAATTTGTACTAAACTGGACTCAATTAAAATCACACACACAGTGACCCAACCATTTTTTCGATTTCACTCGAGTCACTCCGATAAAATTTGACTCAAAACACACTACTACCTTACATATCATAGGTATTCCTTGAAATATCTGGCGCGGTTAATATCCTTGACACAAGTCGACAGCTTTGCATCGAAATATTTTTTTTCCAATTTACTCGAGTCACTTAAGTGAAATTTGATTCCAACTACAACACTAGCTCACATCGCACTGAGGTTGAGTGCTCCTTTATCATTTTTTTTTTGAGAGGTGGCAGACGAGCAGACAGATCACCTGATGGTAAGCAATTACGCCGCCCATGGATACCCGCAATACCAGTGGAGTCACAAGTGTGCTGCCAACCTTTTCCCCTTTCCCCCCCCATTGGGCCTCCGGTAACCTCACTCACACGGCGAAACACAGCGCAGGCGCTGCTTCACGCCGGTCTTCTGTGAGGCAGTGGTATCACTCCGGTCGAGCCGGCCCATTCATGCCTAAGCGTGGCTCTCCCATCATTTATAATATCATAGGTATTCCTTTAAATATCTGGCGCGGTTCATATCCTTGACACAAGTTGACAGTTTTGCATCGAAATATTTTTTTTCCAATTTACTCGTAGTCACTTTAGTGAAATTTGATTCCAACTACAACACTACATCACATCGCACTGAGGTTGAGCGCTCCTTATCATAGGTATTCCTTGAAATATCTGGCGCGGTTCATATCCTTGACACAAGTCGACAGTTTTGAATCGAAAATATTTTTTTTCAAATTTACTCGAGTCACTTTAGTGAAATTTGATTCCAACTACAACACTACCTCACATCGCACTGAGGTTGAGCGCTCCTTTATCATAGGTATTCCTTGAAATATCTGGCACGGTTAAAACCCACTGCATAAGCTTCATTTATTATTAAGTTGCTAATATTATTTATCGTTATAATAGGGCGAAAGATTTATGTAAATCTGAGAAGTGGATTTTATAACCCGATCTTTTACAAAAGAACCGCTTTATTTATACGTACTGTATAAATTGTACCCCAGCGGAAAGTAAGCATCATAATGTTGAATGTTTTTCATATTTTCTTCTTTAAGGTGACGGGTAGGGCACACTAGCGACGCCAATCAATTTTAATTTTTAGCTACTAACACACACTTTTACTATTTGACTGACCGGATGGCGCAATTGGTAGTGACCATTCCTCTTACGCCAAAGGTCGTGGGATCGATCCCCACCCTGGACAAACATTCGTGCCATGAACACTTGTGTTTGTTCGGTGTCTGGGTGTGTTTAAGTATATATTTGTGTTCCTCTGTTGTCTGATATCTGTAACACAAGTGCTTAAGCTACTTAGTACAGAATCAGGTCAATGTATGAGATGTTGTGAGAATTATTACCTTACCTTTGATTTATGAAATCATCATCGTCATCGCCAGCCCATTTAAGTCCCCACTGCTGGGGTACAGGCCTCCCTTAATCACATGAGGGGTAGTTGCCATACTCACCACGCTTGGCAGACGGGTTGGCGAGGGTTTTGATATAAATGCAGAGTTTTCCTTCTCAGGGTGCTGTTGATCATGCCAGCAACTTTACCTTAGTCGCCTTTTACGACACCTCGGTAAGAGTGAGGGTGGCCTATCCTACTCTGCCGGGGACCACACGGCTGGATTTATTAAATAACCATGCACAAATGTTAGATCCGTTTTTACCCAACATTTACGCACTTTTATGTACGCGTTGAACCCAACATTTTTGTATGGTAATAATAAATAGTATAAGTGTTTGCAAAGAGGTTGTAATCCCGAAATTGTTTAAAATAGATCCGGTTTAGTAGCTAAAAATTAAAATCGATTAGCGTCGCTAGTGTGCCCTACCCGTCACCTTAAAGAAGAAAATATGAAAAACATTCAACATGTATCTTTAAACGTAATTTTCAAATTATGATAAATAGATGAAACGAAGTAAGGCCACCTATGCTTACTTTCCACTGGGGGTATGAAATATTTATTACAGATATTACCTATCTACATACATTCTGTACACATCATGTTGATTCTGATATCTGTAACACAAGTGCTTGAACTACCTATCTCGGAGTCAGATAAATGTATGTGATGTTGTGAATTATTTCTTTTTTATTTTTATTCTAATGTAGGTATTTTTTAGTTTTCATGTCACCTGGATTCAAAAAAGCCTACGATGGAGCGACAATTTCCAGTATATTAACATACATATTGTAACACCCAGACACTGAAGCAATATACGTGTTTTTTACACCCGTGGGAAAGCCACGCATCGGCATTAATGAGCCGGCTCGACCGGAGTGATACCACGGCCTCACAGAAAACTGGCGTGAAGCAGCACTGTGCTGTGTTTCGCTGCGTGAATGAGGGTACCGGAGGCCTAATCTGGGGAAAAGGGGTTTTAAAGGTTGGCAGCGCACTTGTGAGTCCACTGGTGTCGTGGGTGTCTATGGGTGGCGTCAATCGCTTACTATCAGGTGATCTGTCTGCTCGTCTGCCACCGATCTCATAAAAATGTGGGAGAGCCATGCTTAGGCATGAATGGGCCGGCTCGACTGGAGTGATACCACTGCCTCACAGAAGACCGGCGTGAAGCAGCGCCTGCGCTGTGTTTCGCCGTGTGAGTGAGGTTGCCGGAGGCCCAATGGGGGGGAAGGGGAAAAGGTTGGCAGTACACTCGTGACTCCACTGGTGTTGCGGGTGTCCATGGGCGGCGGAATTGCTTACCATCAATCAGATGATCCGTCTGCTCGAAAAAAAAAAAGTTTGCACACCTATCAAGCGAACTGGTACTAATCTACTACTAAGTGTAAAGATAAAAGCAATACGCAGATAATACCACGTTTCGCTGGGCGGTACGAACCGGGAAACGATTAGACTTAAGGACGACGGCAAGGCCCGCCGGTTTTCCGCTACGCACTAACCCTTTGCTTCCGTGGATATCTTCTATGTAGAATCATTTAGCGTTACTTTTCATATGTGACGTTTTTTTTAATTATTTGGTCATAATGACCTACTTTTAGAAAACTGACTAGTCTTTAGTAACATTTTTTATGACGCGTGGTCCTTTATTTGACTTTTTGACCCCTGATGAAAATTCGACGGGGACACGTCAAACTGATAACATCGAAAATTCGATGTTATCATTTTGACGTGTCTCTCATGTCAGTTGATCGGGAGTGCTCTTAGCTATTGATCCAAGATGACCGCTCTCATTTGTACAGTCAACTCCAAAAATATGTGTATACATATTTTTGTATTTACATACTTACCTATCACCTATAAGAAAGTCTACTTACCTATAAGAAAGTAGAGGTTTACTTTCTTATATTATATATTGTGACAAGGTCCTAAAGTGTATACATATTTTTGGAGTTGACTGTACTAAAGTAAAATAAAAACTAGGGTCTTTGCAAAAAGCAAACTAATACGAACATATTTGGATATGAATGAAATATAAATATACGAGCCTACCTCTATAATTATATCTTCTAATGTTACTATGAGTGAGTAAATATAAACGATTAAAGTATCTCATTTTCAAAGTGGCACAAAACGGAACCCTTATAGGTTCGTCATGTCTGTCCGTACGTTCGTATTTCACAGCCACTTTTCTACGAAACTATAAGAAGTATACTATTAAAACTTGGTAAATAGATATATTTTGTTAACCGCACTACGATTTTTAGACAAAAATTAGAAAAATTAAAAAAAATAGGGGCGTCTCCATGCTTGAAGCCGAAACTCAATTTTTTTTTTATCAAACCTATACGTGTGGGATGTCTATGGATAGGTCTTTAAAAACGATGTTGAAGTTTTTAGTATCATTTTTTTCTAAACACAACACTTTGCGCAAGAGACGCTCCCAAAGTGTTAAATTGTGTTTCCCCCCCTCCCCCTCTCTAACTTCTATGATAAATGGATAAAACTAAAAAAAATATATAATGTACACAATCATGAAAACTAACAACGAAAATTGGTTAAAACTAGATATAGTGAGTAGTATTATAAACCGTAAACCGCAATTTACCTTCCATATATCTTACTTGCTGTTACGGAACCCTTTATGGGCGAGTCCGACTCACACTTGGCTGGTTTTTATTATTTCAAATTGGTTATGAATACTTCGTAACGCGTAGATTAGAAAAATAGAAGATGGAAAAAAAGCCAAATATTTTGACATCTGTTTACTAAACATAAACAGCATTTATTAAAACTGTTTTCATAGTATAATATTTGAAAGCATTACCTATCTGGGCCTTCGTTTAAAATATCTGCTAACGTTTTCAGAGGTTCTTTGTTCTGTCTCCACTGAAATGTGACTATTTACGACTAGTTTTCCGACGCAATCTAGCTTTTAAGTCTTTTTAGCTTTTTCGTTGGCCTTTAAGAAGAAAAAGGAATGCTAATTTAAAGATACAGACATCACTGGAGGGAAAACGGAGCTTTTTTAAATGCAGGTCGAAATCAGAACAATTTAACTTTCTAATTTAAAGGATGGTTTTGCGTTTTACGCAAAAAGAGAAACTAGGAGAAAAATAAAGAAAAACTGCAAGAGTTATTCTCTATGAAGTGTTACTTTATAGACATGAATACGCACCTATAAAGTAACGCTTCAAAGAGAATAACTCTTTCAGTTTTTCTTTATTTTTTGCGTAAAATGCAAAACCATCCTTAAAATTAGAGAGTTATATTGTTCTGATTTCGACCTGCATTTAAAAAAGCTCCGCTTCCCTTCAGTGATGTCTGTCTTTAAAATTAGCATAGAATCACTAACGTGATTCATCACGTACTTGTATTTTTAGTTTAAGACCCTATTGTAAAGATGAAAATAAATGATTTATTTTTTTATTTATTATTACTAAACGTATTTTACCTCAATGTATCAATACGGGGATTAACACGATATTTATTATGTGAAACAACATTGTGTACTCACATATTTGGCTCGACGTTTCGGCTACGTTACAGCAGCCGTGGTCAAAATAATAAAAACCAGTAATAGATTATTTCTGTAATTATTTATTGGTACGATAAACTATCTTTTTTCTTGTT
>JADPWL010003107.1:5729-38848 GCA_019059595.1 Marasmia exigua
AGTTTGAATTTTTTGGCATAATGCTATATCTGGACTGTATATCGGATTTGGTCATATCGTTTATACTGCAAACTTATATGCTATTCGTATGTATTTCGTTTATGGCACACAATGAAAACGATATTAAACATCGTATCACAGCAAAGTTGACTTTTTGGCATAAGCTATATCTGGAGACTGTATATCGATTTGGTCATATTCGATTTACGGCACAATCATCTGCTTTTCGTATGTATTCGACTAGGGGATACGGAAAAACGATAATAATCATCGCATCAGCAAAGTTGAATTTTTGGCACAATGCGATTTATATCTGGACTGTGGTATATCGGATTTGGTCCTATTCGATATTCGTTAAAAAACAAAAAGCAACGTATATGCTTTTCGTATGTATTTCGCTAGGGATCGGAAAAACGATATTTAACATCGTATAGCAAAGTTGAATTTTTGGCACAATGCTATATCTGAGACTGGTATATTCGATATGGTCATATTTGTTAAAACTGCAAAATAATATACTTTTCGTATGTATTCGACTAGGGGATACGGAAAAACGATAATTAACCTCGCATCAGCAAAGTTAATTTTTTGGCCATTCTGCATATCTGAGACTGGTATATCGGAGTTGGTCATATTCGTTAATACGCAAATAATATGCTTTTCATATGTATTTCGACTAGTGCATACTGAAAAACGATAGTAAACATCGTTCAGCAAAGTTGACTTTTTGGCATAATATTATATCTGAGACTGGTATAATCGCATTTTGTCATATTCCGATTTACGGCAAAATAATATGCTTTTCGTATGTATTTGTCGACTAGGGTATATACGGAAAAACGATATTAAACACGCTCAGCAAAGTTGAATTTTTGCACAATGCTATATCTGAGACTGGTATATCGGATTTGGTCATATTCGATTTACGGCCAAAATAATATGCTTTTCGTATGTATTTCGACTAGGGGATACGGAAAAACGATATTAAACATCGCATCAGCAAAGTTGAATTTTGGCATCAATGCTATATCTGAGACTGGTATATCGGATTTGGTCATATTCGATTATACGGCAAAATAATATGCTTTCGTATGTATTTCGTTAGGGCATACTGAAAACGATATTAAACATCGTATCAGCAAAGTTGAATTTTTGGCATAATGCTATATCTGAGACTGGTATATCGGATTTGGTCATATTCGATTTACGGCAAAATAATATGCTTTTCGTATGTATTTCGACTAGGGGATACGGAAAAAACGATATTAAACATCGCTATCAGCAAAGTTGAATTTTTGGCATAATGCTATATCTGAGACTGGTATATCGGATTTGGTCATATTCGATTTACGGCAAAATAATATGCTTTTCGTATGTATTTCGACTAGGGGATACGGAAAAAACGATATTAAACATCGCATCAGCAAAGTTGAATTTTTGGCATTAATGCTATATCTGAGACTGGTATATCGGATTTGGTCATATTCGATTTACGGCAAAATAATATGCTTTTCGTATGTATTTCGACTAGGGGATACGGAAAAACGATATTAAACATCGCATCAGCAAAGTTGAATTTTTGGCACAATGCTATTATATCTGAGACTGGTATATCGGATTTGGTCATATTCGATATTCGGCAAAATAATATGCTTTTCGTATGTATTTCGACTAGGGGATACGGAAAAACGATATTAAACATCGCATCAGCAAAGTTGAATTTTTGGCACAATGCTATATCTGAGACTGGTATATCGGATTTGGTCATATTCGATTTACGGCAAAATAATATGCTTTTCGTATGTATTTCGACTAGGGATACGGAAAAACGATATTAAACATCGTATCAGCAAAGTTGAATTTTGGCATAATGCTATATCTGAGACTGGTATATCGGATTTGGTCATATTCGATTTACGGCAAAATAATATGCTTTTCGTATGTATTTCGACTAGGGGATACGGAAAAACGATATTAAACATCGTATCAGCAAAGTTGAATTTTGGCATAATGCTATATCTGAGACTGGTATATCGGATTTGGTCATATTCGATTATACGGCAAAATAATATGCTTTCGTATGTATTTCGACTTAGGGATACGGAAAAAACGATATTAAACATCGTATCAGCAAAGTTGAATTTTTGGCATAATGCTATATCTGAGACTGGTATATCGGATTTGGTCATATTCGATTTACGGCAAAATAATATGCTTTTCGTATGTATTTCGACTAGGGGATACGGAAAAACGATATTAAACATCGCATCAGCAAAGTTGAATTTTTGGCATCAATGCTATTATCTGAGACTGGTATATCGGATTTGGTCATATTCGATTATACGGCAAAATAATATGCTTTTCGTATGTATTTCGACTAGGGAATACGGAAAAAACGATATTAAACATCGTATCAGCAAAGTTGAATTTTTGGCATAATGCTATATCTGAGGACTGGTATATCGGATTTGGTCATATTCGATTATTACGGCAAAATAATATGCTTTTCGTATGTATTTCGACTAGGGGATACGGAAAAACGATATTAAACATCGCATCAGGCAAAGTTGAATTTTTGGCACAATGCTAGTTATATCTGAGACTGGTATATCGGATGTGGGCATATTCGATATTCGGCAAACTAATATGCTTTTCGTATGTTTTACGACTAGGGGATACGGAAAAACGATATTAACATCGTCATCAGCAAAGTTGAATTTTTGGCATAATGCTATATCTGAGACTGGTATATCGGATTGGTCATATTCGATTTACTGCAAAATAATATGCTTTTCGTATGTATTTCGACTAGGGGATACGAAAACGATAGTTAACATCGCATCAGCAAAGTTGAATTTTGGCACAATGCTATTTATATCTGAGACTGGTATATCGATTTGGTCATATTCGATTACGGCAAAATAATATGCTTTCGTATGTATTTCGATTAGGGTATACGGAAAAACGATATTAAACATCGTATCAGCAAAGTTGAATTTTTGGCATAATGCTATATCTGAGACTGGTATATCGGATTTGGTCATATTCGATTTACGGCAAAATAATATGCTTTTTCGTATGTATTTCGACTAGGGGGATACGGAAAAACGATATTAAACATCGTATCAGCAAAGTTGAATTTTGGCATAATGCTATATCTGAGACTGGTATATCGGATTTGGTCATATCGATTTACGGCAAAATAATATGCTTTTCGTATGTATTTCGACTAGGGGATACGGAAAAACGATATTAAACATCGCATTCAGCAAGTTGAATTTTTGGCATAATGCTATATCTGAGACTGGTATATCGGATTTGGTCATATTCGATTTACGGCAAAAATAATATGCTTTTCGTATGTATTTCGACTAGGGATACGGAAAAAACGATATTAAACATCGCATCAGCAAAGTTGAAAATTTTGGCACAATGCTATTATCTGAGACATGGTATATCGGATTTGGTCATATTCGATTACGGCAAAATAATATGCGTTTCGTATGAATTTCGAGCTAGGCATAACGGGAAAAAAAAAAAAAAAAAACGATATTAAACATAGTACATGCAAAGTTGACATTTTTGGCATAATGCTATTACTGAGACTGGTATATCGGATTGGTCATATTCGAATTTACGGCGAAAATAATTGCTTTTCGTAATGTATTTCGACTAGGGCGATACGGAAAAACGAGATTAAACATTCGCATCAGCAAAGTTGAATTTTGGCATAATGCTATATCTGAGACTGGTATATCGATTTGGTCATATTTCGATTAAACGGCAAAATCATATAGCTTTTTCGTATGTAATTTCGACTAGGGGATAACGGAAAAACGATATTAAACATCGCATCAGCAAAGTTGAATTTTTGGCATAATGCTATTCTGAGACTGGTATATCGGATTTGGTCATATTCGATTATACGGCAAAATAATATGCTTTTCGTATGTATTTCGACTAGGGGATACGGAAAAACGATATTAAACATCGCATCAGCAAAGTTGAATTTTGGCATAATGCTATATCTGAGACTGGTATATCGGATTTGGTCATATTCGATTAACGGCAAAATAATATACTTTTCGTATGTATTTCGACTAGGGGATACGGAAAAACGATATTAAACATCGCATTCAGCAAAGTTGAATTTTTGGCATAATGCTATATCTGAGACTGGTATATCGGATTTGGTCATATTCGATTATACGGCAAAATAATATGCTTTTCGTATGTATTTCGACTAGGGGCATACGGAAAAACGATATTAAACATCGTATCAGCAAAGTTGAATTTTGGCATATTGCTATATCTGAGACTGGTATATCGGATTTGGTCATATTCGATTTACGGCAAAATAATATGCTTTTCGTATGTATTTCGACTAGGGGATACGGAAAAACGATATTAAACATCGCATCAGCAAAGTTGAATTTTTGGCATAATGCTATATCTGAGACTGGTATATCGGATTTGGTCATATTCGATTTACGGCAAAATAATATACTTTTCGTATGTATTTCGACTAGGGGATACGGAAAAACGATATTACATCGTATCAGCAAAGTTGAATTTTTGGCATTATGCTATATCTGAGACTGGTATATCGATTGGTCATATTCGATTTACGGCAAAATAATATGCTTTTCGTATGTATTTCGACTAGGGCATACGGAAAAACGATATAAACATCGTATCAGCAAGGTTGAATTTTTGGCATAATGCTATATCTGAGACTGGTATATCGGATTTGGTCACTATTCGATTACGGCAAAATAATATGCTTTCGTATGTATTTCGACTAGGGATACGGAAAAACGATATTAAACATCGGCATCAAGCAAGTTTGAATTTTTGGCACATGCTATTATCTGAGACTGGTATATTCGGATTTGGTCATATTCGATATTACGGCAAACTAATATGCTTTTCGTATGTATTTCGAGCTAGGGGATACGGAAAAACGATATTAAACATCGTATCAGCAAAAGTTGAATTTTTTGGCATAATGCTATATCTGAGACTGGTATAATCGGATTTGGTCATATTCGTTATACGGCAAAATAATATGCTTTTCGTATGTATTTCGACTAGGGCATACTGAAAACGATATTAAACATCGTATCAGCAAAGTTGAATTTTTGGCATAAGTGCTATATCTGAGACTGGTATATCGGATTTGGTCATATTCGATTTACGGCAAAATAATATGCTTTTCGTATGTATTTCGACTAGGGGATACGGAAAAACGATATTAACATCGCATCAGCAAAGTTGAATTTTTGGCACAATGCTATTATATCTGAGACTGGTATATCGGATTTGGTCATATTCGATATTCGCAAACTAATATGCTTTTCGTATGTAATTTCGACTAGGGGATACGGAAAAAACGATATTAAACATCGTATCAGCAAAGTTGAATTTTGGCATAATGCTATATCTGAGACTGGTATATCGGATTTGGTCATATTCGATTTACGGCAAAAATAATATGCTTTTCGTATGTATTTCGACTAGGGGATACGGAAAAACGATATTAAACATCGCATCAGCAAAGTTGAATTTTGGCATAATGCTATATCTGAGACTGGTATATCGGATTTGGTCATATTCGATTATACGGCAAATAATATGCTTTTCGTATGTATGTTCGATTAGGGTATACGGAAAAACGATATTAAACATCGTATCAGCAAAGGTTGAATTTTTGCATAATGCTATATCTGAGACTGGTATATCGGATTTGGTCAGATTCGATATTACGGCAAAATAATATGCTTTTCGTATGTATTTCGACTAGGGGATACGGAAAAAACGATATTAAACATCGTATCAGCAAAAGTTGAATTTTTGGCATAATGCTATATCTGAGACTGGTATATCGGATTTGGTCATATTCGATTTACGGCAAAATATATGCTTTTCGTATGTATTTCGACTAGGGGATACGGAAAAACGATATTAAACATCGTATCAGCAAAGTTGAATTTTTGGCATAATGCTATATCTGAGACTGGTATATCGGATTTGGTCATATTCGATTTACGGCAAAATAATATGCTTTTCGTATGTTTTCGACTAGGGGATACGGAAAAAACGATATTAACATCGCATCAGCAAAGTTGAATTTTTGGCATAATGCTATATCTGAGACTGGTATATCGGATTTGGTCATATTCGATTTACGGCAAAATAATATGCTTTTCGTATGTATTTCGACTAGGGGATACGGAAAAACGATATTAAACATCGCATCAGCAAAGTTGAATTTTTGGCATAATGCTATATCTGAGACTGGTATATCGGATTTGGTCATATTCGATTTACGGCAAAATAATATGCTTTTCGTATGTATTTCGACTAGGGGATACGGAAAAACGATATTAAACATCGTATCAGCAAAGTTGAATTTTTGGCACAATGCTATATCTGAGACTGGTATATCGGATTTGGTCATATTCGATTTACGGCAAAATAATATGCTTTTCGTATGTATTTCGACTAGGGGATACGGAAAAACGATATTAAACATCGCATCAGCAAAGTTGAATTTTTGGCATAATGCTATATCTGAGACTGGTATAGTCGGATTTGGTCATATTCGATTATCGGCAAAACTAATATGCTTTTCGTATGTATTTCGACTAGGGGATACGGAAAAACGATATTAAACATCGTATCAGCAAAGTTGAATTTTTGGCATAATGCTATATCTGAGACTGGTATATCGGATTTGGTCATATTCGATTTACGGCAAAATAATATGCTTTTCGTATGTATTTCGACTAGGGGATACGGAAAAACGATATTAAACATCGCATCAGCAAAGTTGAATTTTTGGCACTAATGCTATATCTGAGACTGGTATATCGGATTTGGTCATATTCGATTTACGGCAAAATAATATGCTTTTCGTATGTATTTCGACTAGGGGATACGGAAAAACGATATTAAACATCGTATCAGCAAAGTTGAATTTTTGGCATTATGCTATATCTAAGACTGGTATATCGGATTTGGTCATATTCGATATTCGGCAAACTAATATGCTTTTCGTATGTATTTCGACTAGGGGATACGGAAAAACGATATTAAACATCGTATCAGCAAAGTTGAATTTTTGGCATAATGCTATATCTGAGACTGGTATATCGGATTTGGTCATATTCGATTTACGGCAAAATAATATGCTTTTCGTATGTATTTCGACTAGGGGATACGGAAAAACGATATTAAACATCGCATCAGCAAAGTTGAATTTTTGGCACAATGCTATATCTGAGACTGGTATATCGGATTTGGTCATATTCGATTTACGGCAAAATAATATGCTTTTCGTATGTATTTCGACTAGGGGATACGGAAAAACGATATTAAACATCGCATCAGCAAAGTTGAATTTTTGGCACAATGCTATTATCTGAGACTGGTATATCGGATTTGGTCATATTCGATATTACGGCAAAATAATATGCTTTTCGTATGTATTTCGACTAGGGGATACGGAAAAACGATATTAAACATCGTATCAGCAAAGTTGAATTTTTGGCATAATGCTATATCTGAGACTGGTATATCGGATTTGGTCATATTCGATTTACGGCAAAATAATATGCTTTTCGTATGTATTTCGACTAGGGGATACGGAAAAACGATATTAAACATCGTATCAGCAAAGTTGAATTTTGGCATAATGCTATATCTGAGACTGGTATATCGGATTTGGTCATATTCGATTTACGGCAAAATAATATGCTTTTCGTATGTATTTCGACTAGGGGATACGGAAAAACGATATTAAACATCGCATCAGCAAAGTTGAATTTTTGGCACAATGCTATTTATATCTGAGACTGGTATATCGGATTTGGTCATATTCGATATTACGGCAAAATAATATGCTTTTCGTATGTATTTCGACTAGGGGATACGGAAAAACGATATTAAACATCGTATCAGCAAAGTTGAATTTTTGGCATAATGCTATATCTGAGACTGGTATATCGGATTTGGTCATATTCGATTTACGGCAAAATAATATGCTTTTCGTATGTATTTCGACTAGGGGATACGGAAAAACGATATTAAACATCGCATCAGCAAAGTTGAATTTTTGGCATATGCTATATCTGAGACTGGTATATCGGATTTGGTCATATTCGATTATACGGCAAAATAATATGCTTTTCGTATGTATTTCGACTAGGGCATACTGAAAAACGATATTAAACATCGCATCAGCAAAGTTGAATTTTTGGCATAATGCTATATCTGAGACTGGTATATCGGATTTGGTCATATTCGATTATACGGCAAAATAATATGCTTTTCGTATGTATTTCGACTAGGGGATACGGAAAAACGATATTAAACATCGTATCAGCAAAGTTGAATTTTTGGCATAATGCTATATCTGAGACTGGTATATCGGATTTGGTCATATTCGATTTACGGCAAAATAATATGCTTTTCGTATGTATTTCGACTAGGGGATACGGAAAAACGATATTAAACATCGCATCAGCAAAGTTGAATTTTTGGCATTATGCTATATCTGAGACTGGTATATCGGATTTGGTCATATTCGATATTACGGCAAAATAATATGCTTTTCGTATGTATTTCGACTAGGGGATACGGAAAAACGATATTAAACATCGTATCAGCAAAGTTGAATTTTGGCATAATGCTATATCTGAGACTGGTATATCGGATTTGGTCATATTCGATTTACGGCAAAATAATATGCTTTTCGTATGTATTTCGACTAGGGGATACGGAAAAACGATATTAAACATCGTATCAGCAAAGTTGAATTTTGGCATTAATGCTATATCTGAGACTGGTATATCGGATTTGGTCATATTCGATTTACGGCAAAATAATATGCTTTTCGTATGTATTTCGACTAGGGGATACGGAAAAACGATATTTAACATCGCATCAGCAAAGTTGAATTTTTGGCATTATGCTATATCTGAGACTGGTATATCGGATTTGGTCATATTCGATTATACGGCAAAATAATATGCTTTTCGTATGTATTTCGACTAGGGGATACTGAAAAACGATATTAAACATCGTATCAGCAAAGTTGAATTTTTGGCATAATGCTATATCTGAGACTGGTATATCGGATTTGGTCATATTCGATTTACGGCAAAATAATATGCTTTTCGTATGTATTTCGACTAGGGGATACGGAAAAACGATATTAAACATCGTATCAGCAAAGTTGAATTTTTGGCATAATGCTATATCTGAGACTGGTATATCGGATTTGGTCATATTCGATTTACGGCAAAATAATATGCTTTCGTATGTATTTCGACTAGGGGATACGGAAAAAACGATATTTAACATCGCATCAGCAAAGTTGAATTTTGGCATAATGCTATATCTGAGACTGGTATATCGGATTTGGTCATATTCGATTACGGCAAAATAATATGCTTTTCGTATGTATTTCGACTAGGGGATACGGAAAAACGATATTAAACATCGCATCAGCAAAGTTGAATTTTGGCACATATGCTATTATATCTGAGACTGGTATATCGGATTTGGTCATATTCGATTTACGGCAAAATAATATGCTTTTCGTATGTATTTCGACTAGGGGATACGGAAAAACGATATTAAACATCGTATCAGCAAAGTTGAATTTTGGCATAATGCTATATCTGAGACTGGTATATCGGATTTGGTCATATTCGAT
This sequence comes from Marasmia exigua, assembly GCA_019059595.1. Taxonomy (NCBI): domain Eukaryota; kingdom Metazoa; phylum Arthropoda; class Insecta; order Lepidoptera; family Crambidae; genus Marasmia; species Marasmia exigua. The sequence goes on from JADPWL010003107.1 coordinate 15,451, forward strand.
TTACGGCAAAATAATATGCTTTTCGTATGTATTTCGACTAGGGGATACGGAAAAACGATATTAAACATCGTATCAGCAAAGTTGAATTTTTGGCATAATGCTATATCTGAGACTGGTATATCGGATTTGGTCATATTCGATTTACGGCAAAATAATATGCTTTTCGTATGTATTTCGACTAGGGGATACGGAAAAACGATATTTAACATCGCATCAGCAAAGTTGAATTTTTGGCATAATGCTATATCTGAGACTGGTATATCGGATTTGGTCATATTCGATATTACGGCAAACTAATATGCTTTTCGTATGTATTTCGACTAGGGGATACGGAAAAACGATATTAAACATCGCATCAGCAAAGTTGAATTTTTGGCACAATGCTATTTATATCTGAGACTGGTATATCGGATTTGGTCATATTCGATTTACGGCAAAATAATATGCTTTCGTATGTATTTCGACTAGGGGATACGGAAAAACGATATTAAACATCGCATCAGCAAAGTTGAATTTTTGGCATAATGCTATATCTGAGACTGGTATATCGGATTTGGTCATATTCGATTTACGGCAAAATAATATGCTTTTCGTATGTATTTCGACTAGGGGATACGGAAAAACGATATTAAACATCGCATCAGCAAAGTTGAATTTTTGGCATAATGCTATATCTGAGACTGGTATATCGGATTTGGTCATATTCGATTTACGGCAAAATAATATGCTTTTCGTATGTATTTCGACTAGGGGATACGGAAAAACGATATTAAACATCGTATCAGCAAAGTTGAATTTTTGGCATAATGCTATATCTGAGACTGGTATATCGGATTTGGTCATATTCGATTATACGGCAAAATAATATGCTTTTCGTATGTATTTCGACTAGGGGATACGGAAAAACGATATTAAACATCGCATCAGCAAAGTTGAATTTTTGGCATTATGCTTTATCTGAGACTGGTATATCGGATTTGGTCATATTCGATTTACGGCAAAATAATATGCTTTTCGTATGTATTTCGACTAGGGGATACGGAAAAACGATATTAAACATCGTATCAGCAAAGTTGAATTTTTGGCATAATGCTATATCTGAGACTGGTATATCGGATTTGGTCATATTCGATTTACGGCAAAATAATATGCTTTTCGTATGTATTTCGACTAGGGGATACGGAAAAACGATATTAAACATCGTCATCAGCAAAGTTGAATTTTTGGCATAATGCTATATCTGAGACTGGTATATCGGATTTGGTCATATTCGTATTAACGGCAAAATAATATGCTTTTCGTATGTATTTCGACTAGGGGATACGGAAAAAACGATATTAAACATCGTATCAGCAAAGTTGAATTTTTGGCATAATGCTATATCTGAGACTGGTATATCGGATTTGGTCATATTCGATTATACGGCAAAATAATATGCTTTTCGTATGTATTTCGACTAGGGGATACGGAAAAACGATATTAAACATCGTATCAGCAAAGTTGAATTTTGGCATAATGCTATATCTGAGACTGGTATATCGGATTTGGTCATATTCGATTATTACGGCAAAATAATATGCTTTTCGTATGTATTTCGACTAGGGGATACGGAAAAACGATATTAAACATCGTATCAGCAAAGTTGAATTTTTGGCATTAATGCTATATCTGAGACTGGTATATCGGATTTGGTCATATTCGATATTACGGCAAAATAATATGCTTTTCGTATGTATTTCGACTAGGGGATACGGAAAAACGATATTAAACATCGTATCAGCAAAGTTGAATTTTTGGCATAATGCTATATCTGAGACTGGTATATCGGATTTGGTCATATTCGATTTACGGCAAAATAATATGCTTTTCGTATGTATTTCGACTAGGGGATACGGAAAAACGATATTAAACATCGCATCAGCAAAGTTGAATTTTTGGCATAATGCTATTATCTGAGACTGGTATATCGGATTTGGTCATATTCGATATTACGGCAAAACTAATATGCTTTTCGTATGTATTTCGACTAGGGGATACGGAAAAACGATATTAAACATCGTATCAGCAAAGTTGAATTTTTGGCATAATGCTATATCTGAGACTGGTATATCGATTTGGTCATATTCGATTTACGGCAAAATAATATGCTTTTCGTATGTATTTCGACTAGGGGATACGGAAAAACGATATTAAACATCGTATCAGCAAAGTTGAATTTTGGCATAATGCTATATCTGAGACTGGTATATCGGATTTGGTCATATTCGATTTACGGCAAAATAATATGCTTTTCGTATGTATTTCGACTAGGGGATACGGAAAAACGATATTAAACATCGCATCAGCAAAGTTGAATTTTTGGCACAATGCTATATCTGAGACTGGTATATCGGATTTGGTCATATTCGATTAACGGCAAAATAATATGCTTTTCGTATGTATTTCGACTAGGGGATACGGAAAAACGATATTAAACATCGCATCAGCAAAGTTGAATTTTTGGCATTATGCTATATCTGAGACTGGTATATCGGATTTGGTCATATTCGATATTCGGCAAACTAATATGCTTTTCGTATGTATTTCGACTAGGGGATACGGAAAAACGATATTAAACATCGTATCAGCAAAGTTGAATTTTTGGCATAATGCTATATCTGAGACTGGTATATCGGATTTGGTCATATTCGATTTACGGCAAAATAATATGCTTTTCGTATGTATTTCGACTAGGGGGATACGGAAAAAAACGATATTAAACATTGCATCAGCAAAGTTGAATTTTTGGCACAATGCTATATCTGAGACTGGTATATCGGATTTGGTCATATTTGTTAAACGGCAAAATAATATTCTTTTCGTATGTATTTCGACTAGGGCATACGGAAAAACGATATTAAACATCGTATCAGCAAAGTTGAATTTTTGGCATAATGCTATATCTGAGACTGGTATATCGGATTTGGTCATATTCGATTTACGGCAAAATAATATGCTTTTCGTATGTATTTCGACTAGGGGATACGGAAAAACGATATTAAACATCGCATCAGCAAAGTTGAATTTTTGGCACAATGCTATATCTGAGACTGGTATATCGGATTTGGTCATATTCGATTATACGGCAAAATAATATGCTTTTCGTATGTATTTCGACTAGGGGATACGGAAAAACGATATTAAACATCGTATCAGCAAAGTTGAATTTTTGGCATATGCTATATCTGAGACTGGTATATCGGATTTGGTCATATTCGATTTACGGCAAAATAATATGCTTTTCGTATGTATTTCGACTAGGGGATACGGAAAAAACGATATTAAACATCGTATCAGCAAAGTTGAATTTTTGGCATAATGCTATATCTGAGACTGTATATCGGATTTGGTCATATTCGATTTACGGCAAAATAATATGCTTTTCGTATGTATTTCGACTAGGGCATACGGAAAAACGATATTAACATCGTATCAGCAAAGTTGAATTTTTGGCATAATGCTATATCTGAGACTGGTATATCGGATTTGGTCATATTCGATTTACGGCAAAATAATATGCTTTTCGTATGTATTTTCGACTAGGGATACGGAAAAACGATATTAAACATCGTATCAGCAAAGTTGAATTTTGGCATAATGCTATATCTGAGACTGGTATATCGGATTTGGTCATATTCGATTATACGGCAAATAATATGCTTTCGTATGTATTTCGACTAGGGGATACGGAAAAACGATATTAAACATCGTATCAGCAAAGTTGAATTTTTGGCATAATATTATATCTGAGACTGGTATATCGGATTTGGTCATATTCGATTTACGGCAAAATAATATGCTTTTCGTATGTATTTCGACAAGGGGATACGGAAAAACGATATTAAATATCGCATCAGCAAAGTTGAATTTTTGGCATAATGCTATATCTGAGACTGGTATATCGGATTTGGTCATATTCGATTTACGGCAAAATAATATGCTTTTCGTATGTATTTCGACTAGGGGATACGGAAAAACGATATTAAACATCGCATCAGCAAAGTTGAATTTTTGGCACTAATGCTATTTATCTGAGACTGGTATATCGGATTTGGTCATATTCGATATTACGGCAAACTAATATGCTTTTCGTATGTATTTCGACTAGGGGATACGGAAAAACGATATTAAACATCGTATCAGCAAAGTTGAATTTTTGGCATAATGCTATATCTGAGACTGGTATATCGGATTTGGTCATATTCGATTTAACGGCAAAATAATATGCTTTTCGTATGTATTTCGACTAGGGGATACGGAAAAACGATATTAAACATCGCATCAGCAAAGTTGAATTTTTGGCATAATGCTATATCTGAGACTGGTATATCGGATTTGGTCATATTCGATATACGGCAAAATAATATGCTTTTCGTATGTATTTCGACTAGGGCATACTGAAAAACGATATAAACATCGTATCAGCAAAGTTGAATTTTTGGCATAATGCTATATCTGAGACTGGTATATCGGATTTGGTCATATTCGATTTACGGCAAAATAATATGCTTTTCGTATGTATTTCGACTAGGGGATACGGAAAAACGATATTAAACATCGCATCAGCAAAGTTGAATTTTTGGCACTAATGCTATTATCTGAGACTGGTATATCGGATTTGGTCATATTCGATATTCGGCAAACTAATATGCTTTTCGTATGTATTTCGACTAGGGGATACGGAAAAACGATATTAAACATCGTATCAGCAAAGTTGAATTTTTGGCATAATGCTATATCTGAGACTGGGTATATCGGATTTGGTCATATTCGATTTACGGCAAAATAATATGCTTTTCGTATGTATTTCGACTAGGGGATACGGAAAAACGATATTTAACATCGCATCAGCAAAGTTGAATTTTTGGCATAATGCTATATCTGAGACTGGTATATCGGATTTGGTCATATTCGATTTACGGCAAAATAATATGCTTTTCGTATGTATTTCGACTAGGGGATACGGAAAAAACGATATTAAACATCGCATCAGCAAAGTTGAATTTTTGGCATAATGCTATTATCTGAGACTGGTATATCGGATTTGGTCATATTCGATATTACGGCAAAATAATATGCTTTTCGTATGTATTTCGACTAGGGGATACGGAAAAACGATATTAACATCGTCATCAGCAAAGTTGAATTTTTGGCATAATGCTATATCTGAGACTGGTATATCGGATTTGGTCATATTCGATTTACGGCAAAATAATATGCTTTTCGTATGTATTTTCGACTAGGGGATACGGAAAAACGATATTAAACATCGTATCAGCAAAGTTGAATTTTTGGCATAATGCTATATCTGAGACTGGTATATCGGATTTGGTCATATTCGATTTACGGCAAAATAATATGCTTTTCGTATGTATTTCGACTAGGGGATACGGAAAAAACGATATTAAACATCGCATCAGCAAAGTTGAATTTTTGGCATAATGCTATATCTGAGACTGGTATATCGGATTTGGTCATATTCGATTTACGGCAAAATAATATGCTTTTCGTATGTATTTCGACTAGGGGATACGGAAAAACGATATTAAACATCGCATCAGCAAAGTTGAATTTTTGGCATAATGCTATATCTGAGACTGGTATATCGGATTTGGTCATATTCGATTTACGGCAAAATAATATGCTTTTCGTATGTATTTCGACTAGGGGATACGGAAAAACGATATTAAACATCGTATCAGCAAAGTTGAATTTTTGGCATAATGCTATATCTGAGACTGGTATATCGGATTTGGTCATATTCGATTTACGGCAAAATAATATGCTTTTCGTATGTTTTTCGACTAGGGGATACGGAAAAACGATATTAAACATCGTATCAGCAAAGTTGAATTTTTGGGCATTATGCTATATCTAAGACTGGTATATCGGATTTGGTCATATTCGATATTCGGCAAACTAAGATGCTTTCGTATGTATTTCGACTAGGGGATACGGAAAAAACGATATTAAACATCGTATCAGCAAAGTTGAATTTTTGGCATAATGCTATATCTGAGACTGGTATATCGGATTTGGTCATATTCGATTTACGGCAAAATAATATGCTTTTCGTATGTATTTCGACTAGGGGATACGGAAAAACGATATTAAACATCGCATCAGCAAAGTTGAATTTTGGCATAATGCTATTATCTGAGACTGGTATATCGGATTTGGTCATATTCGATATTCGGCAAACTAATATGCTTTTCGTATGTATTTCGAGCTAGGGGATACGGAAAAAAACGATATTAAACATCGTATCAGCAAAGGTTGAATTTTTGGCATAATGCTATATCTGAGACTGGTATATCGGATTTGGTCATATTCGATTAACGGCAAAATAATATGCTTTTCGTAGGTATTTCGACTAGGGGATACGGAAAAACGATATTTAACATCGTATCAGCAAAGTTGAAATTTTTGGCATAATGCTATATCTGAGACTGGTATATCGGATTTGGTCATATTTCGATATTACTGCAAAAATAATATGCTTTTCGTATGTATTTCGACTAGGGGATACGGAAAAACGATATTAAACATCGTATCAGCAAAGTTGAATTTTTGGCATAAGTGCTATATCTGAGACTGGTATATCGGATTTGGTCATATTCGATTATACGGGCAAATAATATGCTTTTTCGTATGTATTTTCGCTAGGGCATACGGAAAAACGATATTAAACATCGTATCAGCAAAGTTGAATTTTTGGCATAATGCTATATCTGAGACTGGTATATCGGATTTGGTCATATTCGATTTACGGCAAAATAATATGCTTTTCGTATGTATTTCGACTAGGGGATACGGAAAAACGATATTAAACATCGCATCAGCAAAGTTGAATTTTTGGCATTAATGCTATATCTGAGACTGGTATATCGGATTTGGTCATATTCGATTTACGGCAAAATAATATGTTTTTCCTTTTTCGTATGTTTTTCGCCTAGGGGATACGGAAAAACGATATTAAACATCGTATCAGCAAAGTTGAATTTTTGGCATAATGCTATATCTGAGACTGGTATATCGGATTTGGTCATATTCGATTTACGGCAAAATAATATGCTTTTCGTATGTATTTCGACTAGGGGATACGGAAAAACGATATTAAACATCGCATCAGCAAAGTTGAATTTTTGGCATAATGCTATATCTGAGACTGGTATATCGGATTTGGTCATATTCGATTTACGGCAAAATAATATGCTTTTCGTATGTATTTCGACTAGGGATACGGAAAAACGATATTAAACATCGTCATCAGCAAAGTTGAATTTTTGGCATAATGCTATATCTGAGACTGGTATATCGGATTTGGTCATATTCGATTTACGGCAAAATAATATGCTTTTCGTATGTATTTCGACTAGGGGATACGGAAAAACGATATTAAACATCGTATCAGCAAAGTTGAATTTTTGGCATAATGCTATATCTGAGACTGGTATATCGGATTTGGTCATATTCGATTACGGCAAAATAATATGCTTTTCGTATGTATTTCGACTAGGGGATACGGAAAAACGATATTAAACATCGTATCAGCAAAGTTGAATTTTTGGCATAATGCTATATCTGAGACTGGTATATCGGATTTGGTCATATTCGTTTAACGGCAAAATAATATGCTTTTCGTATGTATTTCGACTAGGGGATACGGAAAAACGATATTAAACATCGTATCAGCAAAGTTGAATTTTTGGCATAATGCTATATCTGAGACTGGTATATCGGATTTGGTCATATTCGATTTACGGCAAAATAATATGCTTTTCGTATGTATTTCGACTAGGGGATACGGAAAAACGATATTAAACATCGTATCAGCAAAGTTGAATTTTTGGCATAATGCTATATCTGAGACTGGTATATCGGATTTGGTCATATTCGATTTACGGCAAACTAATATGCTTTTCGTATGTATTTCGACTAGGGGATACGGAAAAACGATATTAAACATCGTATCAGCAAAGTTGAATTTTTGGCATAATGCTATATCTGAGACTGGTATATCGGATTTGGTCATATTCGATTTACGGCAAAATAATATGCTTTTCGTATGTATTTCGACTAGGGGATACGGAAAAACGATATTAAACATCGTATCAGCAAAGTTGAATTTTTGGCATAATGCTATATCTGAGACTGGTATATCGGATTTGGTCATATTCGATTTACGGCAAAATAATATGCTTTTCGTATGTATTTCGACTAGGGGATACGGAAAAACGATATTAAACATCGCATCAGCAAAGTTGAATTTTTGGCATAATGCTATATCTGAGACTGGTATATCGGATTTGGTCATATTCGATTTACGGCAAAATAATATGCTTTTCGTATGTATTTCGACTAGGGGATACGGAAAAACGATATTAAACATCGCATCAGCAAAGTTGAATTTTTGGCATTATGCTATATCTGAGACTGGTATATCGGATTTGGTCATATTCGATTATACGGCAAAATAATATGCTTTTTCGTATGTATTTCGACTAGGGCATACGGAAAAACGATATTAAACATCGTATCAGCAAAGTTGAATTTTTGGCATAATGCTATATCTGAGACTGGTATATCGGATTTGGTCATATTCGATTTACGGCAAAATAATATGCTTTTCGTATGTATTTCGACTAGGGGATACGGAAAAACGATATTAAACATCGCTATCAGCAAAGTTGAATTTTTGGCATAATGCTATATCTGAGACTGGTATATCGGATTTGGTCATATTCGATATTACGGCAAAATAATATGCTTTTCGTATGTATTTCGACTAGGGGATACGGAAAAACGATATTAACATCGTATCAGCAAAGTTGAATTTTTGGCATAATGCTATATCTGAGACTGGTATATCGGATTTGGTCATATTCGATTTACGGCAAAATAATATGCTTTTCGTATGTATTTCGACTAGGGGATACGGAAAAACGATATTTAAACATCGCATCAGCAAAGTTGAATTTTTGGCATTAATGCTATATCTGAGACTGGTATATCGGATTTGGTCATATTCGATATTCGGCAAACTAATATGCTTTTCGTATGTATTTCGACTAGGGGATACGGAAAAACGATATTAAACATCGTATCAGCAAAGTTGAATTTTTGGCATAATGCTATATCTGAGACTGGTATATCGGATTTGGTCATATTCGATTTACGGCAAAATAATATGCTTTTCGTATGTATTTCGACTAGGGGATACGGAAAAACGATATTAAACATCGCATCAGCAAAGTTGAATTTTTGGCATAATGCTATATCTGAGACTGGTATATCGGATTTGGTCATATTCGATTTACGGCAAAATAATATGCTTTTCGTATGTATTTCGACTAGGGGATACGGAAAAACGATATTAAACATCGTATCAGCAAAGTTGAATTTTTGGCATAATGCTATATCTGAGACTGGTATATCGGATTTGGTCATATTCGATTTACGGCAAAATAATATGCTTTTCGTATGTATTTCGACTAGGGGATACGGAAAAACGATATTAAACATCGTATCAGCAAAGTTGAATTTTTGGCATAATGCTATATCTGAGACTGGTATATCGGATTTGGTCATATTCGTTAAACGGCAAAATAATATGCTTTTCGTATGTATTTCGACTAGGGGATACGGAAAAACGATATTAAACATCGCATCAGCAAAGTTGAATTTTTGGCATAATGCTATATCTGAGACTGGTATATCGGATTTGGTCATATTCGATATTCGGCAAACTAATATGCTTTTCGTATGTATTTTCGACTAGGGGATACGGAAAAACGATATTAAACATCGTATCAGCAAAGTTGAATTTTTGGCATAATGCTATATCTGAGACTGGTATATCGGATTTGGTCATATTCGATTTACGGCAAAATAATATGCTTTTCGTATGTATTTCGACTAGGGGATACGGAAAAACGATATTAAACATCGTATCAGCAAAGTTGAATTTTTGGCATAATGCTATATCTGAGACTGGTATATCGGATTTGGTCATATTCGATATTACGGCAAAATAATATGCTTTTCGTATGTATTTCGACTAGGGGATACGGAAAACCGATATTAAACATCGTATCAGCAAAGTTGAATTTTTGGCATAATGCTATATCTGAGACTGGTATATCGGATTTGGTCATATTCGATTTACGGCAAAATAATAGCTTTTTCGTATGTATTTCGACTAGGGGATACGGAAAAACGATATTAAACATCGTATCAGCAAAGTTGAATTTTTGGCATAATGCTATATCTGAGACTGGTATATCGGATTTGGTCATATTCGATTTACGGCAAAATAATATGCTTTTCGTATGTATTTCGACTAGGGGATACGGAAAAACGATATTAAACATCGCATCAGCAAAGTTGAATTTTTGGCATAATGCTATATCTGAGACTGGTATATCGGATTTGGTCATATTCGATTTACGGCAAAATAATATGCTTTTCGTATGTATTTCGACTAGGGATACGGAAAAACGATATTAAACATCGCATCAGCAAAGTTGAATTTTTGGCATTATGCTATATCTGAGACTGGTATATCGGATTTGGTCATATTCGTTATACGGCAAAATAATATGCTTTTCGTATGTATTTCGACTAGGGCATACTGAAAAACGATATTAAACATCGTATCAGCAAAGTTGAATTTTTGGCATAATGCTATATCTGAGACTGGTATATCGGATTTGGTCATATTCGATTTACGGCAAAATAATATGCTTTTCGTATGTATTTCGACTAGGGGATACGGAAAAACGATATTAAACATCGCATCAGCAAAGTTGAATTTTTGGCACTAATGCTATATCTGAGACTGGTATATCGGATTTGGTCATATTCGATATTCGGCAAACTAATATGCTTTTCGTATGTATTTCGACTAGGGGATACGGAAAAACGATATTAAACATCGTATCAGCAAAGTTGAATTTTTGGCATAATGCTATATCTGAGACTGGTATATCGGATTTGGTCATATTCGATTTACGGCAAAATAATATGCTTTTCGTATGTATTTCGACTAGGGGATACGGAAAAACGATATTTAACATCGCATCAGCAAAGTTGAATTTTTGGCATAATGCTATATCTGAGACTGGTATATCGGATTGGTCATATTCGATTATCGGCAAACTAATATGCTTTTCGTATGTATTTCGACGTAGGGTATACGGAAAAACGATATTAAACATCGTATCAGCAAAGTTGAATTTTTGGCATATGCTATATCTGAGACTGGTATATCGGATTTGGTCATATTCGATTTACGGCAAAATAATATGCTTTTCGTATGTATTTCGACTAGGGGATACGGAAAAAACGATATTTAAACATCGCATCAGCAAAGTTGAATTTTTGGCATAATGCTATATCTGAGACTGGTATATCGGATTTGGTCATATTCGATATTACGGCAAAATAATATGCTTTTCGTATGTATTTCGACTAGGGGATACGGAAAAACGATATTAAACATCGCATCAGCAAAGTTGAATTTTTGGCATAATGCTATATCTGAGACTGGTATATCGGATTTGGTCATATTCGATATTACGGCAAAATAATATGCTTTTCGTATGTATTTCGACTAGGGGATACGGAAAAACGATATTAACATCGTATCAGCAAAGTTGAATTTTTGGCATAATGCTATATCTGAGACTGGTATATCGGATTTGGTCATATTCGATTTACGGCAAAATAATATGCTTTTCGTATGTATTTCGACTAGGGGATACGGAAAAACGATATTAAACATCGCATCAGCAAAGTTGAATTTTTGGCACTAATGCTATTATCTGAGACTGGTATATCGGATTTGGTCATATTCGATTTACGGCAAACTAATATGCTTTTCGTATGTATTTCGAGTAGGGTATACGGAAAAACGATATTAAACATCGTATCAGCAAAGTTGAATTTTTGGCATAATGCTATATCTGAGACTGGTATATCGGATTTGGTCATATTCGATTTACGGCAAAATAATATGCTTTTCGTATGTATTTCGCCTAGGGGATACGGAAAAACGATATTAAACATCGTATCAGCAAAGTTGAATTTTTGGCATTAATGCTATATCTGAGACTGGTATATCGGATTTGGTCATATTCGATATTCGGCAAACTAATATGCTTTTCGTATGTATTTCGACTAGGGGATACGGAAAAACGATATTAAACATCGTATCAGCAAAGTTGAATTTTTGGCATAATGCTATATCTGAGACTGGTATATCGGATTTGGTCATATTCGATTTACGGCAAAATAATATGCTTTTCGTATGTATTTCGACTAGGGGATACGGAAAAACGATATTAAACATTGCATCAGCAAAGTTGAATTTTCGGCACAATGCTATATCTGAGACTGGTATATTGGATTTGGTCATATTTGTTAAACGGCAAAATAATAAACTTTTCGTATGTATTTCGACTAGGGGATACGGAAAAACGATATTAAACATCGTATCAGCAAAGTTGAATTTTTGGCATAATGCTATATCTGAGACTGGTATATCGGATTTGGTCATATTAGATTTACGGCAAAATAATATGCTTTTCGTATGTATTTCGCCTAGGGGATACGGAAAAACGATATTAAACATCGTATCAGCAAAGTTGAATTTTTGGCATTATGCTATATCTGAGACTGGTATATCGGATTTGGTCATATTCGTTATACGGCAAAATAATATGCTTTTCGTATGTATTTCGACTAGGGCATACTGAAAAACGATATTAAACATCGTATCAGCAAAGTTGAATTTTTGGCATATTGCTATATCTGAGACTGGTATATCGGATTTGGTCATATTCGATTTACGGCAAAATAATATGCTTTTCGTATGTATTTCGACTAGGGGATACGGAAAAACGATATTAAACATCGTATCAGCAAAGTTGAATTTTTGGCATAATGCTATATCTGAGACTGGTATATCGGATTTGGTCATATTCGATATTCGGCAAAATAATATGCTTTTCGTATGTATTTCGACTAGGGGATACGGAAAAACGATATTAACATCGTATCAGCAAAGTTGAATTTTTGGCATAATGCTATATCTGAGACTGGTATATCGGATTTGGTCATATTCGATTTACGGCAAAATAATATGCTTTTCGTATGTATTTCGACTAGGGGATACGGAAAAAACGATATTAACATCGCATCAGCAAAGTTGAATTTTTGGCATAATGCTATATCTGAGACTGGTATATCGGATTTGGTCATATTCGATTATATCGGCAAAACTAATATGCTTTTCGTATGTATTTCGACTAGGGGATACGGAAAAACGATATTAAACATCGTATCAGCAAAGTTGAATTTTTGGCATAATGCTATATCTGAGACTGGTATATCGGATTTGGTCATATTCGATTTACGGCAAAATAATATGCTTTTCGTATGTATTTTCGACTAGGGGATACGGAAAAAAACGATATTTAACATCGCATCAGCAAAGTTGAATTTTTGGCATAATGCTATATCTGAGACTGGTATATCGGATTTGGTCATATCGATTTACGGCAAAATAATATGCTTTTTCGTATGTATTTCGACTAGGGGATACGGAAAAAACGATATTAAACATTCGCATCAGCAAAGTTGAATTTTTGGCACAATGCTATATCTGAGACTGGTATATCGGATTTGGTCATATTCGTATTACGGCAAAATAATATGCTTTTCGTATGTATTTCGACTAGGGGATACGGAAAAACGATATTAAACATCGCATCAGCAAAGTTGAATTTTTGGCATTATGCTATATCTGAGACTGGTATATCGGATTTGGTCATATTCGTTATACGGCAAAATAATATGCTTTTCGTATGTATTTCGACTAGGGGCATACGGAAAAACGATATTAACATCGTATCAGCAAAGTTGAATTTTTGGCATAATGCTATATCTGAGACTGGTATATCGGATTTGGTCATATTCGATTTACGGCAAAATAATATGCTTTTCGTATGTATTTCGACTAGGGGATACGGAAAAACGATATTAAACATCGTATCAGCAAAGTTGAATTTTTGGCATAATGCTATATCTGAGACTGGTATATCGGATTTGGTCATATTCGTTATACGGCAAAATAATATGCTTTTCGTATGTATTTCGACTAGGGCATACGGAAAAACGATATTAAACATCGTATCAGCAAAGTTGAATTTTTGGCATAATGCTATATCTGAGACTGGTATATCGGATTTGGTCATATTCGATTTACGGCAAAATAATATGCTTTTCGTATGTATTTCGACTAGGGGATACGGAAAAACGATATTAAACATCGCTATCAGCAAAGTTGAATTTTTGGCATAATGCTATATCTGAGACTGGTATATCGGATTTGGTCATATTCGAATTACGGCAAAATAATATGCTTTTCGTATGTATTTCGACTAGGGCATACGGAAAAACGATATTAAACATCGTATCAGCAAAGTTGAATTTTTGGCATAATGCTATATCTGAGACTGGTATATCGGATTTGGTCATATTCGATTATACGGCAAAATAATATGCTTTTCGTATGTATTTCGACTAGGGGATACGGAAAAACGATATTAAACATCGTATCAGCAAAGTTGAATTTTTGGCATAATGCTATATCTGAGACTGGTATATCGGATTTGGTCATATTCGATTTACGGCAAAATAATATGCTTTCGTATGTATTTCGCCTAGGGATCGGAAAAACGTATTTATATCGCATCAGCAAGTTGAATTTTTTGGCATTATGCTATATCTGAGACTGGTATATCGGATTTGTCATATTCGATATTCGCAAACTAATATGCTTTTTGTATGTATTTCGTCTAGGGGATACGAACAAACGATATTAAACATCGTGTTCGCAAGTTTGAATTTTTGGCATAATGCTTTCTCTGCTACCTGTATTTTCCCCGGAAAAAAAAAAAAAAGGTGTTTTTTTTTCTTTTGGGGGGTCATA
The DNA here is from genome assembly GCA_019059595.1 of Marasmia exigua. NCBI lineage: Eukaryota > Metazoa > Arthropoda > Insecta > Lepidoptera > Crambidae > Marasmia > Marasmia exigua. The sequence goes on from JADPWL010003107.1 coordinate 30,485, forward strand.
TTCGATTTACGGCAAAATAATATGCTTTTCTTTTCGTATTAATTTGACTAGGGATACGGAAAAACGATATTTAACATCGCATCAGCGAGTTGAATTTTGGCATATTGCTATATCTGAGACTGTTAATATCGATTTGGTCATATTCGATTTACGGCCCAAAATATAATGCTTTTCGTTGTATTTCGACTAATGGATACGGAAAGAAACGATATTAAACATCGTATCAGCAAAGTTGAATTTTTGGCATAATGCTATATCTGAGACTGGTATATCGGATTTGGTCATATTCGATTTACGGCAAAATAATATGCTTTTCGTATGTATTTCGACTAGGGGATACGGAAAAACGATATTAAACATCGTCATCAGCAAAGTTGAATTTTTGGCATAATGCTATATCTGAGACTGGTATATCGGATTTGGTCATATTCGATTAACGGCAAAATAATATGCTTTTCGTATGTATTTCGACTAGGGATACGGAAAAACGATATTAAACATCGCATCAGCAAAGTTGAATTTTTTGGCATTATGCTATATCTGAGACTGGTATATCGGATTTGGTCATATTCGTTATACGGCAAAATAATATGCTTTTGTATGTATTTCGACTAGGGGCATACTGAAAAACGATATTAAACATCGTATCAGCAAAGTTGAATTTTTGGCATAATGCTATATCTGAGACTGGTATATCGGATTTGGTCATATTCGATTACGGCAAAATAATATGCTTTTCGTATGTATTTCGACTAGGGGATACGGAAAAAACGATATTAAACATCGTCATCAGCAAAGTTGAATTTTGGCATAATGCTATATCTGAGACTGGTATATCGGATTTGGTCATATTCGATTTACGGCAAAATAATATGCTTTTCGTATGTATTTCGACTAGGGGATACGGAAAAACGATATTAAACATCGTATCAGCAAAGTTGAATTTTTGGCATAATGCTATATCTGAGACTGGTATATCGGATTTGGTCATATTCGATTTACGGCAAAATAATATGCTTTTCGTATGTATTTCGACTAGGGGATACGGAAAAACGATATTAAACATCGTATCAGCAAAGTTGAATTTTTGGCATAATGCTATATCTGAGACTGGTATATCGGATTTGGTCATATTCGATTATACGGCAAAATAATATGCTTTTCAGTATGTATTTCGACTAGGGGATACGGAAAAACGATATTAAACATCGCATCAGCAAAGTTGAATTTTTTGGCATATTGCGATATCTGAGACTGGTATATCGGCATTGTGTCATATTCGATTTACGGCAAAATAATATGCTTTTCGTATGTATTTCGACTAGGTGATACGGAAAAACCGATATTAAACATCGTATCAGCAAAGTTGAAATTTTTTGGCATATGCTATATCTGAGACCTGGTATATCGGATTTGGTCATATTCGATTTACGGCAAAATTTCATATGTTTTTCCCTTTTCGTATGTTTTTCGCCTAGGGGATACGGAAAACGATATTAAACATCGTATCAGAAAAGTTGAATTTTTGGCATAATGCTATATCTGAGACTGGTATATCGGATTTGGTCATATTCGATTTACGGCAAAATAATATGCTTTTCGTATGTATTTCGACTAGGGGATACGGAAAAACGATATTAAACACTTGCATCAGCAAAGTTGAATTTTTGGCACATATGCTATATCTGAGACTGGTATATCGGATTTGGTCATATTCGATTACGGCCAAAATAATATGCTTTTCGTATGTATTTCGACTAGGGGATACGGAAAAAACGATATTAAACATCGCATCAGCAAAGTTGAATTTTTGGCATAATGCTATATCTGAGACTGGTATATCGGATTTGGTCATATTCGATTATACGGCAAAATAATATGCTTTTCGTATGTATTTCGACTAGGGGATACGGAAAAACGATATTAAACATCGTATCAGCAAAGTTGAATTTTTGGCATAATGCTATATCTGAGACTGGTATATCGGATTTGGTCATATTCGATTTACGGCAAAATAATATGCTTTTCGTATGTATTTCGACTAGGGGATACGGAAAAACGATATTAAACATCGCATCAGCAAAGTTGAATTTTTGGCACAATGCTATATCTGAGACTGGTATATCGGATTTGGTCATATTCGATATTACGGCAAAACTAATATGCTTTTCGTATGTATTTCGACTAGGGATACGGAAAAACGATATTAAACATCGTATCAGCAAAGTTGAATTTTTGGCATAAGCTATATCTGAGACTGGTATATCGGATTTGTCATATTCGATTATACGGCAAATAATAGGCTTTTCAGTATGTATTTCGACTAGGGCATACTGAAAAACGAATATTAAACATCGTATCAGCCAAAGTTGGAATTTTTGGCATAATGCTATATCTGAGACTGGTATATCGGATTTGGTCATATTCGATTATAACGGCAAAATAATATGCTTTTCGTATGTATTTCGACCTAGGGGATACGGAAAAACGATATTAAACATCGTATCAGCAAAGTTGAATTTTGGCATAATGCTATATCTGAGACTGGTATATCGGATTTGGTCATATTCGTATTACGGCAAAATAATATGCTTTTTCGTATGTATTTCGACTAGGGGATACGGAAAAACGATATTAAACATCGTATCAGCAAAGTTGAATTTTGGCATAATGCTATTATCTGAGACTGGTATATCGGATTGGTCATATTCGATTTACGGCAAAATAATATGCTTTTCGTATGTATTTCGACTAGGGGATACGGAAAAAACGATATTTAACATCGTATCAGCAAAGTTGAATTTTTGGCATAATGCTATATATCTGAGACTGGTATATCGGATTTGGTCATATATCGATTTACGGCAAAATAATATGCTTTTCGTATGTATTTCGACTAGGGGATACGGAAAAACGATATTAAACATCGTATCAGCAAAGTTGAATTTTTGGCATAATGCTATATATCTGAGACTGGTATATCGGATTTGGTTCATATTCGATATTACGGCAAAATAATATGCTTTTCGTATGTATTTCGACTAGGGTATTACGGGAAAAACGATATTAACATCGTATCAGCAAAGTTGAATTTTTGGCATAATGCTATATCTGAGACTGGTATATCGGATTTGGTCATATTCGATTTACGGCAAAATAATATGCTTTTCGTATGTATTTCGACTAGGGGATACGGAAAAACGATATTAAACATCGCATCAGCAAAGTTGAATTTTTGGCATTATGCTATATCTGAGACTGGTATATCGGATTTGGTCATATTCGATTTACGGCAAAATAATACGCTTTTCGTATGTTTTTCGCCTAGGGGATACGGAAAACGATATTAAACATCGTATCAGAAAAGTTGAATTTTTGGCATAATGCTATATCTGAGACTGGTATATCGGATTTGGTCATATTCGATTTACGGCAAATAATATGCTTTTCGTATGTATTTTGACTAGGGGATACGGAAAAACGATATTTAACATCGCATCAGCAAAGTTGAATTTTTGGCATAATGCTATATCTGAGACTGGTATATCGGATTTGGTCATATTCGATTTACGGCAAAATAATATGCTTTTCGTATGTATTTCGACTAGGGGATACGGAAAAACGATATTAAACATTGCATCAGCAAAGTTGAATTTTTGGCACTATGCTATATCTGAGACTGGTATATCGGATTTGGTCATATTTGTTAAACGGCAAAATAATATGCTTTTCGTATGTATTTCGACTAGGGGATACGGAAAAACGATATTAAACATCGCATCAGCAAAGTTGAATTTTTGGCATTATGCTATATCTGAGACTGGTATATCGGATTTGGTCATATTCGATTTACGGCAAAATAATATGCTTTTCATATGTATTTCGACAAGGGCATACTGAAAAACGATATTAAACATCGTATCAGCAAAGTTGAATTTTTGGCATAATGCTATATCTGAGACTGGTATATCGGATTTGGTCATATTTCGATTTACGGCAAAATAATAGCTTTTCGTATGTATTTCGACTAGGGGATACGGAAAAACGATATTAAACATCGTATCAGCAAAGTTGAATTTTTGGCATAATGCTATATCTGAGACTGGTATATCGGATTTGGTCATATTCGTTATACGGCAAAATAATATGCTTTTCGTATGTATTCGACTAGGGCATACTGAAAAACGATATTAAACATCGTATCAGCAAAGTTGAATTTTTGGCATAATGCTATATCTGAGACTGGTATATCGGATTTGGTCATATTCGATTTACGGCAAAATAATATGCTTTTCGTATGTATTTCGACTAGGGGATACGGAAAAACGATATTAAACATCGTATCAGCAAAGTTGAATTTTTGGCACAATGCTATTTATATCTGAGACTGGTATATCGGATTTGGTCATATTCGATATTCGGCAAACTAATATGCTTTTCGTATGTATTTCGAGTAGGGTATACGGAAAAACGATATTAACATCGTATCAGCAAAGTTGAATTTTTGGCATAATGCTATATCTGAGACTGGTATATCGGATTTGGTCATATTCGATTAACGGCAAAATAATATGCTCTTTCGTATGTATTTCGACTAGGGGATACGGAAAAACGATATTTAACATCGCATCAGCAAAGTTGAATTTTTGGCATAATGCTATATCTGAGACTGGTATATCGGATTTGGTCATATTCGTTATACGGCAAAATAATATGCTTTTCGTATGTATTTCGACTAGGGATACGGAAAAACGATATTAACATCGTATCAGCAAAGTTGAATTTTGGCATAATGCTATATCTGAGACTGGTATATCGGATTTGGTCATATTCGATTTACGGCAAAATAATATGCTTTTCGTATGTATTTCGACTAGGGGATACGGAAAAACGATATTAAACATCGCATCAGCAAAGTTGAATTTTTGGCATAATGCTATATCTGAGACTGGTATATCGGATTTGGTCATATTCGATATTACGGCAAAATAATATGCTTTTCGTATGTATTTCGACTAGGGGATACGGAAAAACGATATTAAACATCGTATCAGCAAAGTTGAATTTTTGGCATAATGCTATATCTGAGACTGGTATATCGGATTTGGTCATATTCGATTATACGGCAAAATAATATGCTTTCGTATGTATTTCGACTAGGGGATACGGAAAAACGATATTCAACATCGCATCAGCAAAGTTGAATTTTTGGCATTATGCTTTAATCTGAGACTGGTATATCGGATTTGGTCATATTCGATTTACGGCAAAATAATATGCTTTTTCGTATGTATTTCGACTAGGGGCATACGGAAAAAACGATATTAAACATCGTATCAGCAAAGTTGAATTTTTGGCATAATGCTATATCTGAGACTGGTATATCGGATTTGGTCATATTCGATTTACGGCAAAATAATATGCTTTTCGTATGTATTTCGACTAGGGGATACGGAAAAACGATATTAAACATCGCATCAGCAAAGTTGAATTTTGGCACAATGCTATATCTGAGACTGGTATATCGGATTTGGTCATATTCGATTACGGCAAATAATATGCTTTTCGTATGTATTTCGACTAGGGGATACGGAAAAACGATATTAAACATCGTATCAGCAAAGTTGAATTTTTGGCATAATGCTATATCTGAGACTGGTATATCGGATTTGGTCATATTCGTTATACGGCAAAATAATATGCTTTTCATATGTATTTCGACTAGGGCATACTGAAAAACGATATTAAACATCGTATCAGCAAAGTTGAATTTTTGGCATATTGCTATATCTGAGACTGGTATATCGGATTTGGTCATATTCGTATTACGGCAAAATAATATGCTTTTCGTATGTATTTCGACTAGGGATACTGAAAACCGATATTAAACATCGTATCAGCAAAGTTGAATTTTTGGCATAATGCTATATCTGAGGACTGGTATATCGGATTTCGTCATATTCGATTTACGGCAAAATAATACCTTTTTCGTATGTTTTTCGACCTAGGGGATACGGAAAACGATATTAAACATCGTATCAGAAAAGTTGAATTTTTGGCATAATGCTATATCTGAGACTGGTATATCGGATTTGGTCATATTCGATTTACGGCAAAATAATATGCTTTTCGTATGTATTTCGACTAGGGGATACGGAAAAACGATATAAAACATCGTATCAGCAAAGTTGAATTTTGGCATAATGCTATATCTGAGACTGGTATATCGGATTTGGTCATATTCGATTTACGGCAAAATAATATGCTTTTCGTATGTATTTCGACTAGGGGATACGGAAAAACGATATTAAACATCGCATCAGCAAAGTTGAATTTTTGGCACAATGCTATTTATATCTGAGACTGGTATATCGGATTTGGTCATATTCGATATTCGGCAAAACTAATATGCTTTTCGTATGTATTTCGACTAGGGGATACGGAAAAACGATATTAAACATCGTATCAGCAAAGTTGAATTTTTGGCATAATGCTATATCTGAGACTGGTATATCGGATTTGGTCATATTCTATTTACGGCAAAATAATATGCTTTTCGTATGTATTTCGACTAGGGGATACGGAAAAACGATATTAAACATCGCATCAGCAAAGTTGAATTTTTGGCATAATGCTATATCTGAGACTGGTATATCGGATTTGGTCATATTCTATTTACGGCAAAATAATATGCTTTTCGTATGTATTTCGACTAGGGGATACGGAAAAACAATATTAAACATTGCATTAGCAAAGTTGAATTTTTGGCACAATGCTATATCTGAGACTGGTATATCGGATTTGGTCATATTTGTTAAATGGCAAAATAATATACTTTTCGTATGTATTTCGACTAGGGGATACGGAAAAACGATATCAAACATCGCATCAGCAAAGTTGAATTTTTGGCATTATGCTTTATCTGAGACTGGTATATCGGATTTGGTCATATTCGTTATACGGCAAAATAATATGCTTTTTGTATGTATTTCGACTAGGGCATACTGAAAAACGATATAAAACATCGTATCAGCAAAGTTGAATTTTTGGCATAATGCTATATCTGAGACTGGTATATCGGATTTGGTCATATTCGATTTACGGCAAAATAATATGCTTTTCGTATGTATTTCGACTAGGGGATACGGAAAAACGATATTAAACATCGTATCAGCAAAGTTGAATTTTTGGCATAATGCTATTATCTGAGACTGGTATATCGGATTTGGTCAATTAGATGACGGCAAAAAATATGCTTTCGTTTATGTTATTTCGCCAAGGGGGATACGGAAAAAAACGATATTAAACATCGTAATTCAAGCAAGTGGATTGTTGGGATATGCTATATATGATACTGGGTATTATCGGATTTGGTCATATTCGTTATACGGACAAAATAATATGCTTTTCATATGTATTCGACAAGGGCATACTTCAAAAAACGATATTAAACATAGCTCAGCAAAGTTTGAATGTTTTGGCATATTGCTATATCTGAGACAGGTATAAATCGGATTTGGTATATTCGATATTCGGCCAAACTAATATGCTTTTCGTATGTATTTCGACTAGGGGATACGGAAAAACGAATATTAAACATTCGTATCAGCAAAGTTGAATTTGTGGCATCAATGCATATCTGAAGGACTGGTATAATCGTTTTTTTCTTTTTTTTTGATTTGGGTCATATTCGATTTACGGCAAATTCTTATGTTTTTCCTGTTCGTTATGTGTTTCGCCTCCTAGGGGATACGGGGAAAACCGCTATTAAACATCGTATCAGAAAAGTTGAATTTTTGGCATAAGCTATATCTCGAGACTGGTATTCGGATTTGGTCATATTCGATTTACGGCAAAATAATATGCTTTTGTTATGTATTTCGGACTGGGGTACGGAAAAACGATATTAAACATTGCATCAGCAAAGTTGAATTTTTGCATAATGCTATATCTGAGACTGGTATATCGGCTTTGGTTCATCATTCGATATTCGGCAAACTAATAGCTGTTCGTTATGTATTTCGACTAGGGGATACGGAAAAACGAGATTAACATTCGTATCAGCAAAGTGAGATTTTGGAAATAATGCTTAAATCTGAGACGGGTTATATCGGATTTGGTCAGATTCTATTTACGGCCAAAATAATATGCTTTTCGTATGTATTTTGAATAGGGATACGGAAAAAACGATATTTAACATCGCATCCAGCAAAGTTGAATTTTTGGATAATGCTATATCTGAGACTGGTATATCGGATTTGGTCATATTCGATTTACGGCAAAATAATATGCTTTCGTTTATGTATTTCGACTAGGGGATACGGAAAAACGATATTAAACATTGCATCAGCAAAGTTAAATTTT
>JADPWL010003107.1:46820-108585 GCA_019059595.1 Marasmia exigua
TGGCAAACGACGAATAGTTCGCACGTGGGAACCATTTATTCAGGAAAGCTTTGAGAGCGTGTTATGATCAGGAGCTTTATTTTTGACTCACTTTTCACTTTATTTTTGACTCGTATGTTTGAACGCGTGTGAAATTATTGATTGGGTCGGTCTCATAGACATAACACACTCGCGTTTCCTAGTTCCATGATAGGTCTATGATCGATCATGGCAACATAAATAATAAATAAATAATAAACTATTCACAACATCACATACATTGATCTGACTCCGAGATATGTAGCTCAAGCACCTGTGTTACGGATATCAGAATCAACAGCGGAATTACAATACAATACAAATACATATAATACTTTTCTTTTGTAAATACATACTTATAACACATACAAACACCCAGACCAATACAAACAAGCATGTACATACACAAAAACCCTTGGACCAAAGGCAGCGTTCACTACCACTGTTCTAAACGCGTCGTCAAACATGTCCCGAATCATTTTCTCAACAATAGGCGAATCCACTGAAATGAAATGAAATGAAAATTGTTTATTCAATTTAGGTCCATACAGAACACTTATGAATGTCAACATGTTTACCACTGGTTCGGAATGTAGTTTTCTGCCAAGAAGACACCAGCAAGAAACTCAGCAGTTAGCAGCACTGTTCGAGAAAGTATCCCCAAGGAGCAAGTTTCCTTAGGTTGTTTTCCCTTACCACCGGATTAATGGCACAAATACGCACAGCGATTATAAAGTGTGCGTGCTAAGATTCAAATATGCGACCTCCGGTTTAGGCGCAGGTTAATCCACTGAGCGTGTTTTTACCCGACTACGGCAAAGCAAAAGGAGGGTTATGATTTTGACAGGCTATGTATGTATGTATGTATGTATGTATGTATGTATGTATGTATGTATGTATGTATGTATGTATGTATGTATGTCCATCTGTTTCCACGTAACTTCTTAACTACTTATCAGAATTCGACAAATGACATATCATTATAAGCGTCTTGATCGTCCACTGGTTATAGGCTATATGAAGTTTCACAAAATCTAATGTGGCGCCCTCTAGCGGACAAAACATACAGAGTAAAAAAATAAAGTTATGATAAATATGCCGTGTTTGGTATCATTTGAAAGCGCTTGACTTGTACATTTTGAATATATATATATTACTAGCACTTGGACACCAAAATAGTACAAATAAAATAAAAGTAAAAAAACTAAAACCCAACTACGACAAAAAACGTCGCTGAAAAAGTATAAAACAAGCCTTCGTTGTCAATTTATGCAATATTCACTATGTAGAGATAACATTTCATGTTTGGAAAGGCGTAGTCACACGTTAAATATACTACCCTTTGACAACGTGTGACTGCGGATTTCCAAACATGAAATTTTATCTCTACATAGTGAATATTGCATAAATTGACAACGAAGGCTTGTTTTATACTTTTTCAGCGACGTTTTTTGTCGTAGTTGGGTTTTAGTTTTTTTACTTTTATTTTATTTTGGCAGTCGGGTTTTAGTTTTTAAACTTTTTTTTTATTTAACATATTTTTAGTAATGTAAATAAAATTACATATTTGAAATGTGCTAAAAACGTTCTTTCATTTGATACCCCACATGGTACCGTCAAGCAATTTTTTTTAGTTCCTTTCTCTAAGTCCCCTAGAGGGTGCTGTAGTCAATTTACCGTGACATCATGTCACCTATAACCAGAAGACAATCAAGACGCTTTTAACGACACCTCATTTGTTCAAATATGATAACTAGTTTAGAAGTTACGAGGGAACAGATGAACAACCATACATACATACTTACATACAGGTCAAAATCATAACCCTCCTTTTTGCTTCGCCGTAGTCGGGTAAAAATTACAAAACTTCACACCGGCACAGGAAGTGAGGCGTAAACAGCGGAATCACGCGGAATCATGCAATGCACTTCCGGTATCGCCCGGCCCTTATCTTCCGGAACTCCGGGCGCCCCTAGCGAGTGTTGTTCTAAAACTACGATTAGATATTACCACAGTGTATAACTTAGTGTCAGTATTTGTATATAGTTGTATACATGACTGCCTCTGTGGCGTCTCCTTAAACACTGTGATGGTGAGGCATATTTTAAGTTTCGTCAATTCATCACCTTAAGGTGACGTGAAGTGTGCCCTAGTGACGCCAATCGATTTTAATTTTTAGCTGCTAAAGCGGATCTATTTAAAAAAAATCTAGGTTATAACCTCTCGGCAAACACTTATACCATTTATTAAATAACCATGCAAAAATGTTGGGTCCAACGCGTACGCGAAAAATTGATTCACGCCAAAAGCGGCCACTTTTAGCGAGAATCAATTTTTCGCGTACAAAAGCGGACCCAACATTTCGATGCCTCCTACATACATTATCGTATGTCCAAAAACCTACATTTACAGTAGAGCCGTTTAAAGACATTATTGGAGGCAGTATTTTATCTGATAAGTTAGACTTACAAATTTTTGACTACGTATAGTTGAAATACGTTATATTCTTATACAAAAAGATGTATGTGTAAATATATTATAGTTTTAGCTATTTTGTTGTTACGATAGTTTACGATGAATAAAAGTAATGTTAAAAGCCGTAACTCATCCATACAATTTTTTTCTTTGTATTTTCATTAGCAAAATGTGTAGTAAGTGTTATTTACTCCACTATACGCGGACTTATCGTGTTTGCTTTTACTCGTATCTTACGTAATTGTTGGTGATTAATATCTACAAAATGTAAATTAATCTATTGTCAAACTGTACAAAAACATAAACACTAAATATCAAGTAAATATTACTTTACTTTGCATAAAAGGATCTGAATTCTTTCACAAAAATAAATTTAGTATATATATTATATAAAGCTAATAAAACCAGTATTTTCTTAGTATTCAAAAGTATCTTGGTGCCCGCCGTGTGGTCCCCGGCAGAGTAGAATAGGCCACCCTCACTCTTACCGAGGTGTCGTAAAAGGCCACTAAGGCAAAGCTGCTGGCATGATCATCAGCACCCAGAGAAGGAAAACTCTGCATTTATATCAAACCCTCGCCAACCCGTCTGCCAAGTGTGGTGAGTATGGCAATTACCCCTCATGTGATTGAGGGAGGCCCGTGCCCAAGCAGTGGGGACTTAAATGGGCTGACGATGAAAAGTATCTTAATTAATTTGTAACAAAACAACACATGATATTATTTGTATGTATTTCTATTTTTATCAATAACAATGATTTCGAGTGAATGTCTGAAGTGAGAAGAAGTATGGAAAATTCAAGCGTGAAGATAAAGATAAGACCATATATAGCAGAGAGAGGACGTGAAAATCACGCCACATACGCATAAAGAGCCAGTTAAGCTGTGAATGGAGCTCAGAAACATGCTCACACTCGCGTAGGCTATAGATGATGCGATGGAGAAGTTTTGAAGGTGCTCAAGCTTACAGAGGCATTGTTCACTAAGGTTAATGTAACAACTATCCGTGTTATCAAGAATATGTAGAAGTAAAGCCATTATCAAGAATATGTAGAATATGTGAAAAACATTAATAACAACTTTAAGAAATAATCTAGTTGTGGCATCCGCTGAAGCAAACAATTTTCCACTGACCTCTCATACTTGTGCATGTCAGGAAAATACAGAGATTACAATATCAGTTGCAATCAGGAGAGGTGACGAGACGCCACTCTGGGGTAAAGCGCGATGATATCACACCATTCAGAGAAAATATCATTGGCACCAATACCAATCAATACCTTGCCGGAGTACTATGAAACCAGTTAAATACTGTTCGAGATATATTAAGATAACGTTAAGTCAAGAATGATGTCAAAGTTTATGCTGTTGAAAGTGTTACTTAAATCCAACAGAGCTTCAAATTCAGCATTGCCCTTAAAATCTAACAGAGAGCAGTATTGTGATTGTGAGATATTTATTGTCCATGACATGGCCACACTATAGAGAAATTTGATCAGTTAATCTGATGAAAGCAGTAATCGTATTACTTAACGATTATGTATATAACGTAGAAAAGTTTTTAACAGAGAGAATATGACTGAACTGTTGGTGAATGACTCGCTAGAAACTTTGGATAGGAACGGAAGAATGGAAATAGATAGGTGGGTAATTAGAGAATTTCGATTGACTTCAGAAATTTAAAGACCTTTGCTGGATGGACACGTGTTCCATACTTCATCTATTAATGACCAATAACAAAATAGGTACTTTGATACAATTTACATAATATACGCTAAGATATTATTTGAGCTGTAGATATAGAATTATATTTAGACACAGAGATTAATTGCTAGTATATATTTAGATATTGAAGGAAATAATCGCCAAAATGAAAGGTTATGACAGGTTTTTTAAAGCCTTCAATACCTGCAAACCTTTATTAAAAGAGCCTAAGTATTCATATTAAAAATCCGGCGACGCACTTGCGTCTCCTTTGGTGTCTATGGGTGACGGCATTGTCACAGTTATTTAAATTTATTTCTATTTTAATTATGTAGAAATAAAACATTTTCTTCGCAAGAAAGACTAAGAAACTCAAAGTTACGATACCAATTGTTGTTTGTTTTATCAACGTAAACCATAGTAATTTGCACATACTATAACGTACGCATCAACATAAACCACGTTAATAATCGTTTGTGTTACTTACGGTAGAAAAAATATTTATTTTACAACGTATATCAAAGTAAATCATAAAAACATCGTATGTAGAACATACGATTTGTTTTTTGTTTCAAAACTAAACGTAAATAATACTATGTGATAGTTAAAATACTTTAGAATGGTGGATAAAAAAATACTTTTATGAAGCAGTTATTGCGCGGCTAGCATTGATACGAACCGTATATGGCCGTTACCGCTCGCGCTGTATTCTCAGGCACCTTCCCATGTACATGACCGTAAACAGACAAATCGATTGTATACGCTACCAGAATGGATTACATACGATTAAATACGTGTGATATCTTGATATTGTGATATCTTGACGCCGAAAATTCAACTTTTCTTATACGATGTTTCAAATGGTTTTTCTAAATCACCCCAACAAAATACATACGGATAGCATCTTACTTTGCTGTAGATCGATTATGACCAAGTCTGACATCTCGACCCAAGATATGGCTTGACGCCTAAAATTCAACTTTGTCAATTCGATGTTTTATATGGTTTTTCTGAATCACCCAGTCAAAATACATACGAAAAGCGTCTTACTTTGCTGTAGATCGATTATGACCAAATCGGATATCTCGACCCAAGATATGGCTTGACGCCTAAAATTCAACTTTGTCAATTCGATGTTTTATATGGTTTTTCTGAATCACCCAGTCAAAATACATACGAAAAGCGTCTTACTTTGCTGTAGATCGATTATGACCAAATCTGATATCTCGACCCAAGATATGGCTTGACGCCTAAAATTCAACTTTGTCAATTCGATGTTTCAAATGGTTTTTTTAAATCACCCCAACAAAATACATACGGAAAGCGTCTTATTTTGCTGTAGATCGATCATGACCAAATCTGATATCTCGACCCAAGATATGGCTTGACGCCTAAAATTCAACTTTGTCAATTGGATGTTTTATATGGATTTTCGGAATCACCCAGTCTAAATACATACGAAAAGCATCTTACTTTGCGGTAGATCGATTATAATCAAATCTGATATCTCGAACCAAGATATGGCTTGACGCCTAAAATTCAACTTTGTCAATTCGATGTTTTATATGGTTTTTCGGAATCACCCAGTCAAAATACATACGAAAAGCATCTTACTTTGCTGTAGATCGATTATGACCCAATCTGATATCTCGACCCAAGATATGGCTTGACGCCTAAAATTCAATTTTGTCAATTCGATGTTTTATATGGTTTTTCGGAATCACCCAGTCAAAATACATACGAAAAGCGTCTTACTTTGCTGTAGATCGATATTGACCAAATCTGATATCTCGACCCAAGATATGGCTTGACGCCTAAAATTCAACTTTGTCAATTCGATGTTTCAAATGGTTTTTTTAAATCACCCCAACAAAATACATACGGAAAGCGCCTTATTTTGCTGTAGATCGATCATGACCAAATCTGATATCTCGACCCAAGATATGGCTTGACGCCTAAAATTCAACTTTGTCAATTGGATGTTTTATATGGATTTTCGGAATCACCCAGTCTAAATACATACGAAAAGCATCTTACTTTGCGGTAGATCGATTATAATCAAATCTGATATCTCGAACCAAGATATGGCTTGACGCCTAAAATTCAACTTTGTCAATTCGATGTTTTATATGGTTTTTCGGAATCACCCAGTCAAAATACATACGAAAAGCATCTTACTTTGCTGTAGATCGATTATGACCCAATCTGATATCTCGACCCAAGATATGGCTTGACGCCTAAAATTCAATTTTGTCAATTCGATGTTTTATATGGTTTTTCGGAATCACCCAGTCAAAATACATACGAAAAGCGTCTTACTTTGCTGTAGATCGATATTGACCAAATCTGATATCTCGACCCAAGATATGGCTTGACGCCTAAAATTCAACTTTGTCAATTCGATGTTTTATATGGTTTTTCGGAATCACCCAGTCAAAATACATACGAAAAGCATCTTACTTTGCTGTAGATCGATTATTACCAAATCTGATATCAAAGCATATTTGTTTGCCGAATATCGAATATGACCAAATCCGATATACCAGTCTCAGATATAGCTTTATGCCAAAAATTCAACTTTGCTGATACGATGTTTAATATCGTTTTTCAGTATGCCCTAAACGAAATACATACGAAAAGCATATTATTTTGCCGTATAACGAATATGACCAAATCCGATATACCAGTCTCAGATATAGCATAATGCCAAAAATTCAACTTTGCTGATGCGATGTTAAATATCGTTTTTCCGTATCCCTAGGCGAAATACATACGAAAAGCATATTACTTTGCCGTAAATCGAATATGACCAAATCCGATATACCAGTCTCAGATATAGCATTATGCCAAAAATTCAACTTTGCTGATGCGATGTTTAATATCGTTTTTCCGTATCCCCTAGTCGAAATACATACGAAAAGTATATTATTTTGCCATTTAACAAATATGACCAAATCCGATATACCAGTCTCAGATATAGCATAATGCAAAAAATTCAACTTTGCTGATGCGATGTTAAATATCGTTTTTCCGTATCCCCTAGGCGAAATACATACGAAAAGCATATTACTTTGCCGTAAATCGAATATGACCAAATCCGATATACCAGTCTCAGATATAGCATTATGCCAAAAATTCAACTTTGCTGATACGATGTTTAATATCTTTTTTCCGTATACCCTACTCGAAATACATAGGAAAAGCATATTATTTTGCCGTATAACGAATATGACCAAATCCAATATACCAGTCTCAGATATAGCATTGTGCCAAAAATTCAACTTTGCTGATGCAATGTTTAATATCGTTTTTCCGTATCCCCTAGTCGAAATACATACGAAAAGCATATTATTTTGCCGTATAACGAATATGACCAAATCCGATATACCAGTCTCAGATATAGCATAATGCAAAAAATTCGACTTTGCTGATGCGATGTTAAATATCGTTTTTCCGTATCCCCTAGTCGAAATACATACGAAAAGCATATTATTTTGCCGTAAATCGAATATGACCAAATCCAATATACCAGTCTCAGATATAGCATTATGCCAAAAATTCAACTTTGCTGATACGATGTTTAATATCGTTTTTCAATCAATCAAATAATTCTTTATTTGCATAGGCTTGTACACAGCACTTACAAATCGTCATACATTTTAATGACTTAAAACTATTTATAAGTACTTATGTATAATTTACATGTTAATACATATATATGTTGATACATAAAATATACTAAAGAAATAAATAAACATAATGCGATTCTACCACCGGCTCGGAAAGTTGTTTCTGGTCGAGTAGATCCGGCAAGAAACTCCCCAGTTACTCTTTTTAATTGCCAAACTTTCATACAATGTTGTGTCATCATCATACCAAGCCATACAGTTTAATTGTTACACAAAATAAAATAAAGGAAATAATAATAAAATAAATATTATGAGGTAAACCGAAGCAGACCAGTCCCCAAAGGTGGCACCTGTTCACAAGTATGACGTACGTGTCAGCCATCATTTCACTCAACCATATTAGAGGGAATGTAATGACCCGCCACATAGCGCCACCACCTCAGAGACATTTGAGTGAGCATGACTACTTAGGTTCCCCTCATAGGTCACAAAGAGTAGTAGTTACTTAATCCAGACTTATAAACTGCAGGACGAGGTGTACAATAGTAGGTGGTTAGCATCTTGTCAATTATTGAATAATCAATATAAATCAATTTTTATACAGTCAAAATCAAAAATGTCTTTATTCAATAAAGAACATTTATGAATGTCAAATATTATGTAATCTACCGCTGATTCGGAATGTCAATATCTACCGAGAAGAATCAGCAAAAAACTCAGTAGTTACTCTTTCCAAATAATATGGTAATTACAATTTTCATTCTTATACAAATTATGATTACAGTGACAGTATGATATACAATGCTTATAATCAATATCGTTTAGATAAATCGTCAATGAAAAATTATGAAATGAATTATATACATTAGAGGACAGCCGAAGAGATCAACATGTCCAGGAATCCTTATCATTCAAATAATCCTCTACTTTATAGTAGCCTTTCTGCATTAGGCAGTTTTTTACATGCAACTTAAACTTATGTACCGGTAAATAAATAACATTTTGAGGTAACTTATTAAACATTCTAATGCTCAATCCTACAAATGAATTTCCAATTTTATGAAGTCTTAGATTTGGAACAGCAAGCCTATGTTTATTTCGCGTGTTAAAGCTATGAAAATCTGATTTTTGCGAGTAAAGGTGCAAGTTCTTGCGTACAAACATAATACAATCAAAAATGTATTGAGATGATACGATTTCAGTATGCCCTAGTCGAAATACATATGAAAAGCATATTATTTTGCCGTATAACGAATATGACCAAATCCGATATACCAGTCTCAGATATAGCATAATGCCAAAAAATCAACTTTGCTGATGCGATGTTTAATATCGTTTTTTCCGTATCCCCTAGTCGAAATACATACGAAAAGCATATTATTTTGCCGTAAATCGAATATGACCAAATCGGATATACCAGTCTCAGATATAGCATTATGGCAAAAATTCAACTTTGCTGATACGATGTTTAATATCGTTTTTCCGTATCCCCTAGGCGAAATACATACGAAAAGCATATTATTTTGCCGTAAATCGAATATGACCAAATCCGATATACCAGTCTCAGATATAGCATTATGCCAAAAATTCAACTTTGCTGATACGATGTTTAATATCGTTTTTTCGTATCCCCTAGTCGAAATACATACGAAAAGCATATTATTTTGCCGTAAATCGAATATGACCAAATCCGATATACCAGTCTCAGATATAGCATTATGCCAAAAATTCAACTTTGCTGATACGATGTTTAATATCGTTTTTCAGTATGCCCTAGTCGAAATACATATGAAAAGCATATTATTTTGCCGTATAACGAATATGACCAAATCCGATATACCAGTCTCAGATATAGCATAATGCCAAAAATTCAACTTTGCTGATGCGATGTTTAATATCGTTTTTCCGTATCCCCTAGTCGAAATACATACGAAAAGTATATTATTTTGCCGTTTAACAAATATGACCAAATCCAATATACCAGTCTCAGATATAGCATTGTGCCAAAAATTCAACTTTGCTGATACAATGTTTAATATCGTTTTTCCGTATCCCCTAGTCGAAATACATACGAAAAGCATATTATTTTGCCGTAAATCGAATATGACCAAATCCGATATACCAGTCTCAGATATAGCATTATGCCAAAAATTCAACTTTGCTGATACGATGTTTAATATCGTTTTTCAGTATGCCCTAGTCGAAATAAATACGAAAAGCATATTATTTTGCCGTATAACGAATATGACCAAATCCGATATACCAGTCTCAGATATAGCATTATGCCAAAAATTCAACTTTGCTGATGCGATGTTAAATATCGTTTTTCCGTATCCCCTAGTCGAAATACATACGAAAAGCATATTATTTTGCCGTAAATCAAATATGACCAAATCCGATATACAGGTCTCAGATATAGCATTATGCAAAAAATTCAACTTTGCTGATACGATGTTTAATATCGTTTTTCCGTATCCCCTAGTCGAAATACATACGAAAAGTATATTATTTTGCCGTTTAACAAATATGACCAAATCCGATATACCAGTCTCAGATATAGCATTATGCCAAAAATTCAACTTTGCTGATACGATGTTTAATATCGTTTTTCCGTATCCTCTAGGCGAAATACATACGAAAAGCATATTATTTTGCCGTAAATCGAATATGACCAAATCCGATATACCAGTCTCAGATATAGCATAATGCCAAAAATTCAACTTTGCTGATGCAATGTTTAATATCGTTTTTCCGTATCCCCTAGTCGAAATACATAAGAAAAGTATATTATTTTGCCGTTTAACAAATATGACAAAATCCAATATACCAGTCTCAGATATAGCATTGTGCCAAAAATTCAACTTTGCTGATGCAATGTTTAATATCGTTTTTCCGTATCCCCTAGTCGAAATACATACGAAAAGCATATTATTTTGCCGTAAATCGAATATGACCAAATCCGATATACCAGTCTCAGATATAGCACTATGCCAAAAATTCAACTTTGCTGATACGATGTTTAATATCGTTTTTGCGTATCCCCTAGTCGAAATACATACAAAAAGCATATTAGTTTGCCGAATATCGAATATGATCAAATCCGATATACCAGTCTCAGATATAGCTTTATGCCAAAAATTCAACTTTGCTGATACGATGTTTAATATCGTTTTTCAGTATGCCCTAAACGAAATACATACGAAAAGCATATTATTTTGCCGTATAACGAATATGACCAAATCCGATATACCAATCTCAGATATAGCATTATGCCAAAAATTCAACTTGCTGATGCGATGTTTAATATCGTTTTTCAGTATGCCCTAGTCGAAATACATATGAAAAGCATATTATTTTGCCGTATAACGAATATGACCAAATCCGATATACCAGTCTCAGATATAGCATTATGCCAAAAATTCAACTTTGCTGATGCGATGTTAAATATCGTTTTTCCGTATCGCCTAGTCGAAATACATACGAAAAGCATATTATTTTGCCGTAAATCGAATATGACCAAATCCGATATACCAGTCTCAGATATAGCATTATGCCAAAAATTCAACTTTGCTGTTACGATGTTTAATATCGTTTTTCCGTATCCCCTAGTCGAAATACATACAAAAAGCATATTAGTTTGCCGAATATCGAATATGACCAAATCCGATATACCAGTCTCAGATATAGCATAATGCCAAAAATTCAACTTTGCTGATGCGATGTTAAATATCGTTTTTCCGTATCCCCTAGGCGAAATACATAAAAAAAGCATATTATTTTGCCGTAAATCGAATATGACCAAATCCGATATACCAGTCTCAGATATAGCATTATGCCAAAAATTCAACTTTGCTGATACGATGTTTAATATCGTTTTTCCGTATACCCTACTCGAAATACATACGAAAAGCATATTAGTTTGCCGAATATCGAATATGACCAAATCCGATATACCAGTCTCAGATATAAATAGCATTGTGCCAAAAATTCAACTTTGCTGATGCGATGTTTAATATCGTTTTTCCGTATCCCCTAGTCGAAATACATACGAAAAGCATATTATTTTGCCGTAAATCGAATATGACCAAATCCGATATACCAGTCTCAGATATAGCATTATGCCAAAAATTCAACTTTGCTGATACTATGTTTAATATCGTTTTTGCGTATCCCCTAGTCGAAATACATACAAAAAGCATATTAGTTTGCCGAATATCGAATATGATCAAATACAAATACAAATACAAAATATTTATTTCATCGAAACCATTACATACAGTTGAATGACACGGGTTGACCTTTTCTATTAGGAGCGAGGAGCACCTGTGTCAGAAAAGGCCACTCTTCCTTAACACAATCGTACAAAATTTATGGTACAACGAAACAAATTTTGACCAAATTAGAAATGAATTTGTTGTGTGTGTGTGTGTGTGTGTGTGTGTGTGTGTGTGTGTGTGTGTGTGTGTGTGTTAATGTGTGTGTGTGTGATGTATGTAGAAGATGTAATAAAAATAAAGTAAAAATAGAATAGATATCCAGGTTAATAGTTCAGCTTTAGAAAAGATTCGGTCTCTTCATAATCTAATGTTTTAAGCCACGTTGTAACTTTCGGTTTGCATTGCCGTCGAGTTAGGGAGTGGATTTGTAGGATTTTGTTACACTTGTTATAGAGATAAGATGAAATATATTTAAACTGAGAGTTTGCAAATTTTGAGCGTGTATAAACCGGTTTAGCAACATTGTAGTTTCTACGTTTCTTACTAGTATTTGTGTTAATTTCTATTTTTGTGTGTTCAGATAAGATAATGTGAAGGATAAAAAGTTTTCTGATGGAAAGAACGTCAGTAAGAATGTATAAAGATTTTGTTGGGAACCTGCGCTTTTTAAAATGGGACACCTTGAGTAAAGCTCTTTGGGCTCTTTCTACATCTATAAGTTTAGTTTTTGCTGCGCCTCCCCATACTGTTATGCAGTAGATGGAGATGGATTGGGCAAGGGCAACGTAAACCTGCTTAATTAGGGATTTTGACGCAACGTGCCGAAGAATTTTAAAAATCCAGATCAATTTACGTAACCTACTGGTCATTAAGTCAATGTGGGGTTGCCATGAGAGTCTCTGGTCCAACATGACACCAAGATATTTTACGGCATTCACCTTCGTTATAGATGGACAAACACATTCATCGGCTCCTTCAGTGTCGAAGCAATGATGTACCCTGATGTCAAAATCAGTTCCAGGCTGAGTTCTATTTAAAAGTGAAAAAGTAACATAATTTGTTTTTAGTGTATTTAGAGTTAGTAAATTATTTCTTAGCCACTTCGCAATCACACGCAGTCCGTCTTCTGCATCAGCTTTAACAGCTTCCCAGGTTTTGTTGGAGAATACTACTGCAGTGTCGTCAGCATAAGAAAATATATTAGCATTTCTTATTTTTAAGGTACATAGGTCGTTCAGGTAGACCAGGAATAGGGTAGGCCCAAGGACACTACCTTGAGGAACTCCATAGTCTACCGTTTCGCCTGCACTTACTATCTCGCCAATCCTCACTCTCTGAGTCCGGTTATTTAGGTAATCCTTGAGGAGTTTAAGAGAAGTATCTCTAAAACCAATGTTTTCCAGCTTTCGTACAAGGATTGGGACGGAGACGGTATCAAAGGCTTTCTTTAGATCAAGGAATACAGTGAGACATTTACTTTTCGTATCAAGCTTTTCAACAACGGTAGATACCAGAGCCTCTACTGCATTAGCTGTTGATTTACCAGCTTGAAAGCCGTATTGATTCTGTGCTATGATATTAAATTTGCTTAAGTATTTTATAATACGTTTATTTATTACCTTTTCCATAATCTTCGATATTGATGTTAACACTGATATTGGTCTGTAATTGCTGATGTCGTTTTCGTCCCCACCCTTGAATACTGGTGTTATTATTGCCTCTTTTAATGCGGAGGGAAACACACCTTTCTCAAAGCAAAGGTTGGCGAGATGACAAATTATAGGTACAACATGAAATCGGGCTTGCTTAAGGAAACTAGTTGAGATACGGTCCCATCCAGGTGCACTATTTGTTTTTAAGTTTATTAAGACCTTGTGAATTCTCCTCCTCATCAGTATCAAAAAGAGCAAAAGATGACATGCTTGGACTTTCTAATAGGATGTTATCTGGTTGATCTGCGTGTGATTTCGATATGGTATCAGCGAGTTCTTTACCTATGTTACTAAAGTATCCATTTATAAAATTTACTGACTCTAACTGCGATGATTTGACATACAATAATTTTGAGTTATCCGATTTAGTATGTTTTAGGTTTGTAATAGTAGCAATACTGTTCCAAAGCTTCTTCGACTCACCCACAGAGCTCCTCAACAATTCTCTCTCATAGTTGCGTTTTAGTTTTTTTATCAAATTGTTGCAGAAATTGCGATAACGTCTGTAGGTAAGTCGAAGGGTCTCGTCAGTCGAGTTTTTGCGAAGCTTACTTTGCAGTTTATTTCTATGGCGTATGCAGCGAACGATTCCAGGGGTAATCCAGGGTTTTAGTACACGTTTACTTTTTGGAATTTTAACCGTTTTAGTGTTTTCCTTAATCGCAAGTGTTATTTTACTAATTAGTCCTTGGACCACCAAATCCGGATCCCTATATAACAATAGTTCAGACATATTTTTATTTGCTAGGTCTTCACATGCGTTTCTGTAGTTGGTGACTTGTTTTGTTTTATTACATTGCTTTGGTGTCGCATTAATATTTAGGTGTAAAAGTGTCATCAAGTGGTCAGTTACAGAAGCATTCAGGACCGCGATTTGAGCTGTTATTTTGGATTTATCTATTTTAACCATAATATGGTCCAGAGAGTTATTTTCTCTAGTTGGAAGACCATGTCCCGGCATTATGCTATGACTAGCGAGCATTTCTAAATAGTAATTTCTATTTTTACGTTCAACATTCGGTTCGGTTTCCCTAGGTATTAGATTTATATTTATGTCGCCAACCACAAATAACGAGTCACCTGCGTCAGTTTTTTCCAAATGATTGTTTAGTGAGTTAATAAATCCGGTCGCGTCTATTGTAGAAGGGGATCGATATATGGCTAGAATAATTATTCCTTCAACTTTTAATTGTAGGCCCGTTGCTTCTAATAATAAAATTTCATTCACATTTGCCATGACATGGTCACCCACATAGATAATCACCCCGTCACTTTTATTTTTGTGTTTTATAGACGAGAACGTCTTATAATTTGGTATAGAAGGTATTGGTTTGTACTCGCATAGCCAGCACTCTGTCAGTACAATTACAGTAGGAAGAAACTTTAACTGTGACATGGACACCATGAAATCATCGAAATTTTGATAAACACTTCTGATATTTTGGGCTATTAAAGTAAAATCATTATATTGTAATTTAAAAATTCTGGCCACATCGTGACTGTCACAGTTAATTGCACTGGCAAATTCAACATTGTCCATATCTACTATATTGTGGAGCGTACTATCCATAATGCGAAAAATAAATTATTAAAATGCTTAATTTTGACATATCTTTAAATACCATAAATCTGTTAAGGATATCCAAATGGTAACGTATGATTTTTTCAAGAAATTTTTGAGTGATGAAATGTGTGTGCATGTGTGTGTGAAAGTGTATACGTGTGTATGAGTTTGTAAGAAGAAGAGTGTAAGTATTAACTAAACATTTTATTTTCATCAGTTTTTTATGGCAAAAACTGTGACGCAACATTTTGAAGCATGAATATGAAAAATTACAGGTTTTTTCAGTGGTTCCAATAGTCATCATTAAGAAACAGACAGGGAAAAAAACACATAAACTTACAAGAGAAAACATTGAGGATGGTTGTATCCCGCATTCACATTGATCACATCCCAGCCTGACCCTCAATGACTTGACCACAGGAACATCTTTCAAGAATAGTCACTTGTCAAGCAGCAATTGATGAACCTGGGCCTCCGACTTGATGCAGATAATCTGGGAAGTCTCCGTTTTCCTTACATAGACTCTGCCATATGCAGTCCAGCAGAACTTGTATTGGGCTGTTTTGGCCAGGTCCCTGGCAAGGTAGTGCAGTCGAGCTCCCTTCGCCGTCAACTGCTCGGAAATGAATACAGGGGTGTCTTCTGACGTACGGAATCCTAGATGCTTAGCGCACAATTTTCCCTTAGTTTTGACATTGAACGCTTTACTTAGACGTAGGATGTCTGATTTTATTAATGCTGACGAAGTCTCAACCACAATGGGTGAATTTTGCTGCTCCTTTTTGCCGCGAACTCGATAGATGTCGACTATGTTTCCTTTTTGAAGGTTTCCTCCTATTGAAGAAGATAACTGCAGGGCCATGTCCACCAAGTCCCCCTTCGTTTCGCTCTGTCTTCTGGGTGCATTTTTTATTTCAAAATTTGCTTTGCGGCTTCCAATTTGTAAACTTTCAATTTTTTCTTCCAACAAGTGAATGTGTTCATTTCCCTCCTTACATTTTGTCTCAAGTTGTGATATTTTGTTATTTAATTCTTTGTATTGCGATGATAATAAACTAACCGCATTTTCTATGTTTGAATTTGAGTTCTTAATTTCTACTAATGTAGTAGCAAAACATTTCGTTTCCTTTTGTTGCGCCGAGAATAGTGAGCTAATCATATTTCTAATCTCGTCCTGAAACGCCTTAAAATCCTCAGTTGTCACTGATTTGACGCGTGCAAAAACAAATGGCGGTGTCACATCGCCCTGCGTAACACAGACGCTGCTATTTTCTCCTATTTCACACACTGACATGTCAGTGTTGTCGGCGTCTCGAGCGTCTCGTTGCATTGTACCAGGCTGGTATAAGCTACGGGAGCTATCCGGCGCGCGCGCAATAGTGAGAGCGAGATAGGTAGTGAGCCGTGCAGTCAGCAGCGCGCGCAGAGTAAAAGAGGCAAATATCACTCACGTACTCCCGTAGTCGCTGGACACTGGGGTCGGGCGGCGGCCTTAGCTTGGAGTCGAGTAGTGCACTGCGTTTACAAGGTACAGGGATACACCTCTTGCCGTTTCTGCACTCCTATTATTTTGAGTCCAATTTATTTTGATAATTTGATTTTAATTTATTTATTTCGACTTGTAACGGGTCAGTGAACACGTTCGCCTTAGAGACGGTCCGGAGGGGAAGAGGATCAAAGATCAAATCCGATATACCAGTCTCAGATATAGCTTTATGCCAAAAATTCAACTTTGCTGATACGATGTTTAATATCGTTTTTCAGTATGCCCTAAACGAAATACATACGAAAAGCATATTATTTTGCCGTATAACGAATATGACCAAATCCGATATACCAATCTCAGATATAGCATTATGCCAAAAATTCAACTTTGCTGATGCGATGTTTAATATCGTTTTTCAGTATGCCCTAGTCGAAATACATATGAAAAGCATATTATTTTGCCGTATAACGAATATGACCAAATCCGATATACCAGTCTCAGATATAGCATTATGCCAAAAATTCAACTTTGCTGATGCGATGTTCAATATCGTTTTTCCGTATCCCCTAGTCGAAATACATACGAAAAGCATATTATTTTTCCGTAAATCGAATATGACCAAATCCGATATACCAGTCTCAGATATAGCATTATGCCAAAAATTCAACTTTGCTGATACGATGTTTAATATCGTTTTTCCGTATCCCCTAGTCGAAATACATACAAAAAGCATATTAGTTTGCCGAATATCGAATATGACCAAATCCGATATACCAGTCTCAGATATAACATAATGCCAAAAATTCAACTTTGCTGATGCGATGTTAAATATCGTTTTTCCGTATCCCCTAGGCGAAATACATAAAAAAAGCATATTATTTTGCCGTAAATCGAATATGACCAAATCCGATATACCAGTCTCAGATATAGCATTATGCCAAAAATTCAACTTTGCTGATACGATGTTTAATATCGTTTTTCCGTATACCCTACTCGAAATACATACGAAAAGCATATTACTTTGCCGAATATCGAATATGACCAAATCCGATATACCAGTCTCAGATATAAATAGCATTGTGCCAAAAATTCAACTTTGCTGATGCGATGTTTAATATCGTTTTTCCGTATCCCCTAGTCGAAATACATACGAAAAGCATATTATTTTGCCGTAAATCGAATATGACCAAATCCGACATACCAGTCTCAGATATAGCATTATGCCAAAAATTCAACTTTGCTGATACTATGTTTAATATCGTTTTTGCGTATCCCCTAGTCGAAATACATACAAAAAGCATATTAGTTTGCCGAATATCGAATATGATCAAATCCGATATACCAGTCTCAGATATAGCTTTATGCCAAAAATTCAACTTTGCTGATACGATGTTTAATATCGTTTTTCAGTATGCCCTAAACGAAATACATACGAAAAGCATATTATTTTGCCGTATAACGAATATGACCAAATCCGATATACCAGTCTCAGATATAGCATTATGCCAAAAATTCAACTTTGCTGATGCGATGTTTAATATCGTTTTTCAGTATGCCCTAGTCGAAATACATATGAAAAGCATATTATTTTGCCGTATAACGAATATGACCAAATCCGATATACCAGTCTCAGATATAGCATTATGCCAAAAATTCAACTTTGCTGATGCGATGTTAAATATCGTTTTTCCGTATCCCCTAGTCGAAATACATACGAAAAGCATATTATTTTGCCGTAAATCGAATATGACCAAATCCGATATACCAGTCTCAGATATAGCATTATGCCAAAAATTCAACTTTGCTGATACGATGTTTAATATCGTTTTTCCGTATCCCCTAGTCGAAATACATACAAAAAGCATATTAGTTTGCCGAATATCGAATATGACCAAATCCGATATACCAGTCTCAGATATAGCATAATGCCAAAAATTCAACTTTGCTGATGCGATGTTAAATATCGTTTTTCCGTATCCCCTAGGCGAAATACATAAAAAAAGCATATTATTTTGCCGTAAATCGAATATGACCAAATCCGATATACCAGTCTCAGATATAGCATTATGCCAAAAATTCTACTTTGCTGATACGATGTGTAATATCGTTTTTCCGTATACCCTACTCGAAATACATACGAAAAGCATATTAGTTTGCCGAATGTCGAATATGACCAAATCCGATATACCAGTCTCAGATATAAATAGCATTGTGCCAAAAATTCAACTTTGCTGATGCGATGTTTAATATCGTTTTTCCGTATCCCCTAGTCGAAATACATACGAACAGCATATTATTTTGCCGTAAATCGAATATGACCAAATCCGATATACCAGTCTCAGATATAGCATAATGCCAAAAATTCAACTTTGCTGATGCAATGTTTAATATCGTTTTTCCGTATCCCCTAGTCGAAATACATAAGAAAAGTATATTATTTTGCCGTTTAACAAATATGACAAAATCCAATATACCAGTCTCAGATATAGCATTGTGCCAATAATTCAACTTTGCTGATGCAATGTTTAATATCGTTTTTCCGTATCCCCTCCCTAGTCGAAATACATACGAAAAGCATATTATTTTGCCGTAAATCGAATATGACCAAATCCGATATACCAATCTCAGATATAGCATTATGCCAAAAATTCAACTTTGCTGATGCGATGTTTAATATCGTTTTTCAGTATGCCCTAGTCGAAATACATATGAAAAGCATATTATTTTGCCGTATAACGAATATGACCAAATCCGATATACCAGTCTCAGATATAGCATTATGCCAAAAATTCAACTTTGCTGATGCGATGTTAAATATCGTTTTTCCGTATCCCCTAGTCGAAATACATACAAAAAGCATATTAGTTTGCCGAATATCGAATATGATCAAATCCGATATACCAGTCTCAGATATAGCTTTATGCCAAAAATTCAACTTTGCTGGTACGATGTTTAATATCGTTTTTCAGTATGCCCTAAACGAAATACATACGAAAAGCATATTATTTTGCCGTATAACGAATATGACCAAATCCGATATACCAATCTCAGATATAGCATTATGCCAAAAATTCAACTTTGCTGATGCGATGTTTAATATCGTTTTTCAGTATGCCCTAGTCGAAATACATATGAAAAGCATATTATTTTGCCGTATAACGAATATGACCAAATCCGATATACCAGTCTCAGATATAGCATTATGCCAAAAATTCAACTTTGCTGATGCGATGTTAAATATCGTTTTTCCGTATCCCCTAGTCGAAATACATACGAAAAGCATATTATTTTGCCGTAAATCGAATATGACCAAATCCGATATACCAGTCTCAGATATAGCATTATGCCAAAAATTCAACTTTGCTGATACGATGTTTAATATCGTTTTTCCGTATCCCCTAGTCGAAATACATACAAAAAGCATATTAGTTTGCCGAATATCGAATATGACCAAATCCGATATACCAGTCTCAGATATAGCATAATGCCAAAAATTCAACTTTGCTGATGCGATGTTAAATATCGTTTTTCCGTATCCCCTAGTCGAAATACATACGAAAAGCATATTATTTTGCCGTAAATCGAATATGACCAAATCCGATATACCAGTCTCAGATATAGCATTATGCCAAAAATTCAACTTTGCTGATACGATGTTTAATATCGTTTTTCCGTATACCCTACTCGAAATACATACGAAAAGCATATTAGTTTGCCGAATATCGAATATGACCAAATCCGATATACCAGTCTCAGATATAGCATTATGCCAAAAATTCAACTTTGCTGATACTATGTTTAATATCGTTTTTGCGTATCCCCTAGTCGAAAAACATACAAAAAGCATATTAGTTTGCCGAATATCGAATATGATCAAATCCGATATACCAGTCTCAGATATAGCTTTATGCCAAAAATTCAACTTTGCTGATACGATGTTTAATATCGTTTTTCAGTATGCCCTAAACGAAATACATACGAAAAGCATATTATTTTGCCGTATAACGAATATGACCAAATCCGATATACCAATCTCAGATATAGCATTATGCCAAAAATTCAACTTTGCTGATGCGATGTTTAATATCGTTTTCAGTATGCCCTAGTCGAAATACATATGAAAAGCATATTATTTTGCCGTATAACGATATGACCAAATCCGATATACCAGTCTCAGCTATAGCATTATGCCAAAAATTCAACTTTGCTGATGCGATGTTAAATATCGTTTTTCCGTATACCCTACTCGAAATACATACGAAAGGCATATTAGTTTGCCGAATATCGAATATGACCAAATCCGATATACCAGTCTCAGATATAGCTTTATGCCAAAAATTCAACTTTGCTGATACGATGTTTAATATCGTTTTTCAGTATGCCCTAAACGAAATACATACGAATAGCATATTATTTTGCCGTATAACGAATATGACCAAATCCGATATACCAGTCTCAGATATAGCATTATGCCAAAAATTCAACTTTGCTGATACGATGTTTAATATCGTTTTTCCGTATACCCTACTCGAAATACATACGAAAAGCATATTAGTTTGCCGAATATCGAATATGACCAAATCCGATATACCAGTCTCAGATATAAATAGCATTGTGCCAAAAATTCAACTTTGCTGATGCGATGTTTAATATCGTTTTTCCGTATCCCCTAGTCGAAATACATACGAAAAGCATATTATTTTGCCGTAAATCGAATATGACCAAATCCGATATACCAGTCTCAGATATAGCATTATGCCAAAAATTCAACTTTGCTGATGCGATGTTTAAATATCGTTTTTTCCGTATCCCCTAGTCGAAATACATACGAAAAGCATATTATTTTGCCGTAAATCGAATATGACCAAATCCGATATACCAGTCTCAGATATAGCATTATGCCAAAAATTCAACTTTGCTGATGCGATGTTAAATATCGTTTTTCCGTATCCCCTAGTCGAAATACATACGAAAAGCATATTATTTTGCCGTAAATCGAATATGACCAAATCCGATATACCAGTCTCAGATATAGCATTATGCCAAAAATTCAACTTTGCTGATACGATGTTTAATATCATTTTTCCGTATACCCTACTCGAAATACATACGAAAAGCATATTAGTTTGCCGAATATCGAATATGACCAAATCCGATATACCAGTCTCAGATATAAATAGCATTGTGCCAAAAATTCAACTTTGCTGATGCGATGTTTAATATCATTTTTCCGTATCCCCTAGTCGAAATACATACGAAAAGCATATTATTTTGCCGTAAATCGAATATGACCAAATCCGATATACCAGTCTCAGATATAGCTTTATGCCAAAAATTCAACTTTGCTGATACGATGTTTAATATCGTTTTTCAGTATGCCCTAAACGAAATACATACGAATAGCATATTATTTTGCCGTATAACGAATATGACCAAATCCGATATACCAGTCTCAGATATAGCATTATGCCAAAAATTCAACTTTGCTGATGCGATGTTTAATATCGTTTTTCAGTATGCCCTAGGCGAAATACATAAAAAAAGCATATTATTTTGCCGTAAATCGAATATGACCAAATCCGATATACCAGTCTCAGATATAGCATTATGCCAAAAATTCAACTTTGCTGATACGATGTTTAATATCGTTTTTCCGTATACCCTACTCGAAATACATACGAAAAGCATATTATTTTGCCGAATATCGAATATGACCAAATCCGATATACCAGTCTCAGATATAAATAGCATTGTGCCAAAAATTCAACTTTGCTGATGCGATGTTTAATATCGTTTTTCCGTATCCCCTAGTCGAAATACATACGAAAAGCATATTATTTTGCCGTAAATCGAATATGACCAAATCCGATATACCAGTCTCAGATATAGCATTATGCCAAAAATTCAACTTTGCTGATACGATGTTTAATATCGTTTTTCAGTATGCCCTAGTCGAAATACATACAAAAGGCATATTATTTTGCCGTATAACGAATATGACCAAATCCGATATACCAATCTCAGATATAGCATAATGCCAAAAATTCAACTTTGCTGATGCGATGTTTAATATCGTTTTTCCGTATCCCCTAGTCGAAATACATACGAAAAGTATATTATTTTGCCGTTTAACAAATACGACCAAATCCGATATACCAGTCTCAGATATAGCATTGTGCCAAAAATTCAACTTTGCTTATGCAATGTTTAATATCGTTTTTCCGTATCCCCTAGTCGAAATACATACGAAAAGCATATTATTTTGGCCGTAAATCGAATATGACCAAATCCGATATACCAGTCTCAGATATAGCATTATGCCAAAAATTCAACTTTGCTGATACGATGTTTAATATCGTTTTTCAGTATGCCCTAGTCGAAATACATACGAAAAGCATATTATTTTGCCGTAAATCGAATATGACCAAATCCGATATACCAGTCTCAGATATAGCATTATGCCAAAATTCAACTTTGCTGATACGATGTTTAATATCGTTTTTCAGTATGCCCTAGTCGAAATACATACAAAAGCATATTATTTTGCCGTATAACGAATATGACCAAATCCGATATACCAATCTCAGATATAGCATAATGCCAAAAAATTCAACTTTGCTGATGCGATGTTAATATCGTTTTTCCGTATCCCCTAGTCGAAATACATACGAAAAGCATATTATTTTGCCGTAAATCGAATATGAACAAATCCGATATACCAGTCTCAGATATAGCATTATGCCAAAATTCAACTTTGCTGATACGATGTTTAATATCGTTTTTCCGTATCCCCTAGTCGAAATACATCTAAAAAGCATATTAGTTTGCCGAATATCGAATATGACCAAATCCGATATACCAGTCTCAGATATAGCATAATGCCAAAAATTCAACTTTGCTGATGCGATGTTAAATATCGTTTTTCCGTATCCCCTAGGCGAAATACATAAAAAAAGCATATTATTTTGCCGTAATCGAATATGACCAATCCGATATACCAGTCTCAGATATAGCATAATGCCAAAAATTCAACTTTGCTGATTATCGTTTTTCCGTATCCCCTAGTCGAAAAACATAAGAAAAGTATATTATTTTGCCGTTTACAAATATGACCAAATCCAATATACCAGTCTTAGATATAGCATTGTGCCAAAAATTCAACTTTGCTGATGCAATGTTTAATATCGTTTTTCCGTATCCCCTAGTCGAAATACATACGAAAAGCATATTATTTTGCCGTAAATCGAATATGACCAAATCCGATATACCAGTCTCAGATATAGCATTATGCCAAAAATTCAACTTTGCTGATACGATGTTTAATATCGTTTTTCAGTATGCCCTAGTCGAAATACATACGAAAAGCATATTATTTTGCCGTAAATCGAATATGACCAAATCCGATATACCAGTCTCAGATATAGCATTATGCCAAAAATTCAACTTTGCTGATACGATGTTTAATATCGTTTTTCAGTATGCCCTAGTCGAAATACATACAAAAAGCATATTATTTTGCCGTATAACGAATATGACCAAATCCGATATACCAATCTCAGATATAGCATAATGCCAAAAATTCAACTTTGCTGATGCGATGTTAATATCGTTTTTCCGTATCCCCTAGTCGAAATACATACGAAAAGCATATTATTTTGCCGTAATCGAATATGACCAAATCCGATATACCAGTCTCAGATATAGCATTATGCCAAAAATTCAACTTTGCTGATACGATGTTTAATATCGTTTTTCCGTATCCCCTAGTCGAAATACATCTAAAAGCATATTAGTTTGCCGTATATCGAATATGACCAAATCCGATATACCAGTCTCAGATATAGCATAATGCCAAAAATTCAACTTTGCTGATGCGATGTTTAATATCGTTTTTCCGTATCCCTAGGCGAAATACATAAAAAAAGCATATTATTTTGCCGTAAATCGAATATGACCAAATCCGATATACCAGTCTCAGATATAGCATAATGCCAAAAATTCAACTTTGCTGATGCAATGTTTAATATCGTTTTTCCGTATCCCCTAGTCGAAATACATAAGTAAAGGATATTATTTTGCCGTTTACAAATATGACCAAATCCAATATACCAGTCTTAGATATAGCATTGTGCCAAAAATTCAACTTTGCTGATGCAATGTTTAATATCGTTTTTCCGTATCCCCTAGTCGAAATACATACGAAAAGCATATTATTTTGCCGTAAATCGAATATGACCAAATCCGATATACCAGTCTCAGATATAGCATTATGCCAAAAATTCAACTTTGCTGATACGATGTTTAATATCGTTTTTCAGTATGCCCTAGACGAAATACATACGAAAAGCATATTATTTTGCCGTATAACGAATATGACCAAATCCGATATACCAATCTCAGATATAGCATTATGCCAAAATTCAACTTTGCTGATACGATGTTTAATATCGTTTTTCCGTATACCCTACTCGAAATACATACGAAAAAGCATATTAGTTTGCCGAATATCGAATATGACCAAATCCGATATACCAGTCTCAGATATAAATAGCATTGTGCCAAAAATTCAACTTTGCTGATGCGATGTTTAATATCGTTTTTCCGTATCCCCTAGTCGAAATACATACGAAAAGCATATTATTTTGCCGTAAATCGAATATGACCAAATCCGATATACCAGTCTCAGATATAGCATTATGCGAAAAATTCAACTTTGCTGATACGATGTTTAATATCGTTTTTCCGTATAACCTAGCTCGAAATACATACGAAAAGCATATTAGTTTGCCGTAATATCGAATATGACCAAATCCGATATACCAGTCTCAGATATAGCATTTATGCCAAAAATTCAACTTTGCTGATACGATGTTTAATATCGTTTTTCAGTATGCCCTAAGCGAAATACATACGAAAAGCATATTATTTTGCCGTATAACGAATATGACCAAATCCGATATACCAGTCTCAGATATAGCATTATGCCAAAAATTCAACTTTGCTGATACGATGTTTAATATCGTTTTTCCGTATACCCTACTCGAAATACATACGAAAAGCATATTAGTTTGCCGAATATCGAATATGACCAAATCCGATATACCAGTCTCAGATATAAATAGCATTGTGCCAAAAATTCAACTTTGCTGATGCGATGTTTAATATCGTTTTTCCGTATCCCCTAGTCGAAATACAAACGAAAAGCATATTATTTTGCCGTAAATCGAATATGACCAAATCCGATATACCAGTCTCAGATATAGCATTATGCCAAAAATTCAACTTTGCTGATGCGATGTTAAATATCGTTTTTCCGTATCCCCTAGTCGAAATACATACGAAAAGCATATTATTTTGCCGTAAATCGAATATGACCAAATCCGATATACCAGTCTCAGATATTGCATTATGCCAAAAATTCAACTTTGCTGATGCGATGTTAATATCGTTTTTCCGTATCCCCTAGTCGAAATACATACGAAAAGCATATTATTTTGCCGTAAATCGAATATGACCAAATCCGATATACCAGTCTCAGATATAGCATTATGCCAAAAATTCAACTTTGCTGATACGATGTTTAATATCAGTTTTTCCGTATACCCTACTCGAAATACATACGAAAAGCATATTAGTTTTGCCGTAATATCGAATATGACCAAATCCGATATACCAGTCTCAGATATAGCATTATGCCAAAAATTCAACTTTGCTGATGCGATGTTTAATATCGTTTTTCAGTATCCCCTAGTCGAAATACATACAAAAGCATATTATTTTGCCGTAAATCGAATATGACCAAATCCGATATACCAGTCTCAGATATAGCATTATGCCAAAATTCAACTTTGCTGATACGATGTTTAATATCGTTTTTTCCGTATACCCTAGCTCGAAATACATACGAAAAGCATATTAGTTTGCCGTATAATCGAATATGACCAAATCCGATATACCAGTCTCAGATATAATAGCATATGTGCCAAAAATTCAACTTTGCTGATGCGATGTTTAATATCGTTTTTCCGTATCCCCTAGTCGAAATACATACGAAAAGCATATTATTTTGCCGTAAATCGAATATGACCAAATCCGATATACCAGTCTCAGATATAGCATTATGCCAAAAATTCAACTTTGCTGATGCGATGTTTAATATCGTTTTTTCCGTATGCCCTAGTCGAAATACATACGAAAAGGCATATTATTTTGCCGTATAACGAATATGACCAAATCCGATATACCAATCTCAGATATAGCATAATGCCAAAAATTCAACTTTGCTGATGCGATGTTTAATATCGTTTTTCCGTATCCCCTAGTCGAAATACATACGAAAAGTATATTATTTTGCCGTTTAACAAATACGACCAAATCCGATATACCAGTCTCAGATATAGCATTGTGCCAAAAATTCAACTTTGCTGATACGATGTTTAATATCGTTTTTCCGTATCCCCTAGTCGAAATACATACGAAAAGCATATTATTTTGCCGTAAATCGAATATGACCAAATCCGATATACCAGTCTCAGATATAGCATTATGCCAAAAATTCAACTTTGCTGATACGATGTTTAATATCGTTTTACAGTATGCCCTAGTCGAAATACATACGAAAAGCATATTATTTTGCCGTAAATCGAATATGACCAAATCCGATATACCAGTCTCAGATATAGCATTACGCCAAAAATTCAACTTTGCTGATACGATGTTTAATATCGTTTTTCAGTATGCCCTAGTCGAAATACATACAAAAAGCATATTATTTTGCCGTATAACGAATATGACCAAATCCGATATACCAATCTCAGATATAGCGTAATGCCAAAAATTCAACTTTGCTGATGCGATGTTAAATATCGTTTTTCCGTATCCCCTAGTCGAAATACATACGAAAAGCATATTATTTTGCCGTAAATCGAATATGACCAAATCCGATATACCAGTCTCAGATATAGCATTATGCCAAAAATTCAACTTTGCTGATACGATGTTTAATATCGTTTTTCCGTATCCCCTAGTCGAAATACATCTAAAAAGCATATTAGTTTGCCGAATATCGAATATGACCAAATCCGATATACCAGTCTCAGATATAGCATAATGCCAAAAATTCAACTTTGCTGATGCGATGTTAAATATCGTTTTTCCGTATCCCCTAGGCGAAATACATAAAAAAAGCATATTATTTTGCCGTAAATCGAATATGACCAAATCCAATATACCAGTCTTAGATATAGCATTGTGCCAAAAATTCAACTTTGCTGATGCAATGTTTAATATCGTTTTTCCGTATCCCCTAGTCGAAATACATACGAAAAGCATATTATTTTGCCGTAAATCGAATATGACCAAATCCGATATACCAGTCTCAGATATAGCATTATGCCAAAAATTCAACTTTGCTGATACGATGTTTAATATCGTTTTTCAGTATGCCCTAGTCGAAATACATACAAAAAGCATATTATTTTGCCGTATAACGAATATGACCAAATCCGATATACCAATCTCAGATATAGCATAATGCCAAAAATTCAACTTTGCTGATGCGATGTTAAATATCGTTTTTCCGTATCCCCTAGTCGAAATACATACGAAAAGCATATTATTTTGCCGTAAATCGAATATGACCAAATCCGATATACCAGTCTCAGATATAGCATTATGCCAAAAATTCAACTTTGCTGATACGATGTTTAATATCGTTTTTCCGTATCCCCTAGTCGAAATACATACAAAAAGCATATTAGTTTGCCGAATATCGAATATGACCAAATCCGATATACCAGTCTCAGATATAGCATAATGCCAAAAATTCAACTTTGCTGATGCGATGTTTAATATCGTTTTTCCGTATCCCCTAGTCGAAATACATACGAAAAGTATATTATTTTGCCGTTTAACAAATATGACCAAATCCGATATACCAGTCTCAGATATAGCATTGTGCCAAAAATTCAACTTTGCTGATACGATGTTTAATATCGTTTTTCCGTATCCCCTAGTCGAAATACATACGAAAAGCATATTATTTTGCCGTAAATCGAATATGACCAAATCCGATATACCAGTCTCAGATATAGCATTATGCCAAAAATTCAACTTTGCTGATACGATGTTTAATATCGTTTTTCAGTATGCCCTAGTCGAAATACATACAAAAAGCATATTATTTTGCCGTATAACGAATATGACCAAATCCGATATACCAGTCTCAGATATAGCATAATGCCAAAAATTCAACTTTGCTGATGCGATGTTTAATATCGTTTTTCCGTATCCCCTAGTCGAAATACATACGAAAAGTATATTATTTTGCCGTTTAACAAATATGACCAAATCCGATATACCAGTCTCAGATATAGCATTGTGCCAAAAATTCAACTTTGCTGATAGCGATGTTTAATATCGTTTTTCCGTATCCCCTAGTCGAAATACATACGAAAAGCATATTATTTTGCCGTAAATCGAATATGACCAAATCCGATATACCAGTCTCAGATATAGCATTATGCCAAAAATTCAACTTTGCTGATACGATGTTTAATATCGTTTTTCAGTATGCCCTAGTCGAAATACATACGAAAAGCATATTATTTTGCCGTAAATCGAATATGACCAAATCCGATATACCAGTCTCAGATATAGCATTACTGCCAAAAATTCAACTTTGCTGATACGATGTTTAATATCGTTTTTCAGTATGCCCTAGTCGAAATACATACAAAAAGCATATTATTTTGCCGTATAACGAATATGACCAAATCCGATATACCAGTCTCAGATATAGCGTAATGCCAAAAATTCAACTTTGCTGATGCGATGTTAAATATCGTTTTTCCGTATCCCCTAGTCGAAATACATACGAAAAGCATATTATTTTGCCGTAAATCGAATATGACCAAATCCGATATACCAGTCTCAGATATAGCATTATGCCAAAAATTCAACTTTGCTGATGCGATGTTTAATATCGTTTTTCCGTATCCCCTAGTCGAAATACATACGAAAAGCATATTATTTTGCCGAATATCGAATATGACCAAATCCGATATACCAGTCTCAGATATAGCATAATGCCAAAAATTCAACTTTGCTGATGCGATGTTTAAATATCGTTTTTCCGTATCCCCTAGTCGAAATACATACGAAAAGCATATTATTTTGCCGTAAATCGAATATGACCAAATCCGATATACCAGTCTCAGATATAGCATAATGCCAAAAATTCAACTTTGCTGATGCGATGTTTAATATCGTTTTTCCGTATCCCCTAGTCGAAATACATACGAAAAGTATATTATTTTGCCGTTTAACAAATATGACCAAATCCGATATACCAGTCTCAGATATAGCATTATGCCAAAAATTCAACTTTGCTGATGCGATGTTTAATATCGTTTTTCCGTATCCCCTAGTCGAAATACATACGAAAAGCATATTATTTTGCCGTAAATCGAATATGACCAAATCCGATATACCAGTCTCAGATATAGCATTATGCCAAAAATTCAACTTTGCTGATACGATGTTTAATATCGTTTTTCAGTATCCCCTAGTCGAAATACATACGAAAAGCATATTATTTTGCCGTATAACGAATATGACCAAATCCGATATACCAGTCTCAGATATAGCATAATGCCAAAAATTCAACTTTGCTGATGCGATGTTAATATCGTTTTTCCGTATCCCCTAGTCGAAATACATACGAAAAGCATATTATTTTGCCGTAAATCGAATATGACCAAATCCGATATACCAGTCTCAGATATAGCATTATGCCAAAAATTCAACTTTGCTGATACGATGTTTAATATCGTTTTTCCGTATCCCCTAGTCGAAATACATACTAAAAGCATATTATTTTGCCGTAATATCGAATATGACCAAATCCGATATACCAGTCTCAGATATAGCATAATGCCAAAAATTCAACTTTGCTGATGCGATGTTTAATATCGTTTTTCCGTATCCCCTAGTCGAAATACATACGAAAAGCATATTATTTTGCCGTATAATCGAATATACCAAATCCGATATACCAGTCTCAGATATAGCATAATGCCAAAAATTCAACTTTGCTGATGCGATGTTTAATATCGTTTTTCCGTATCCCCTAGTCGAAATACATACGAAAAGCATATTATTTTGCCGTAATCGAAATATGACCAAATCCGATATACCAGTCTCAGATATAGCATTATGCCAAAAATTCAACTTTGCTGATGCGATGTTTAATATCGTTTTTCCGTATCCCCTAGTCGAAATACATACGAAAAGCATATTATTTTGCCGTAAATCGAATATGACCAAATCCGATATACCAGTCTCAGATATAAGCATTATGCCAAAAATTCAACTTTGCTGATGCGATGTTTAATATCGTTTTTCCGTATCCCTAGTCGAAATACATACGAAAAGCATATTATTTTGCCGTATAACGAATATGACCAAATCCGATATACCAGTCTCAGATATAGCATTATGCCAAAAATTCAACTTTGCTGATGCGATGTTAAATATCGTTTTTCCGTATGCCCTAGTCGAAATACATACGAAAAGCATATTATTTTGCCGTATAATCGAATATGACCAAATCCGATATACCAGTCTCAGATATAGCATTATGCCAAAAATTCAACTTTGCTGATGCGATGTTAAATATCGTTTTTTCCGTATCCCCTAGTCGAAATACATACGAAAAGCATATTATTTTGCCGTAAATCGAATATGACCAAATCCGATATACCAGTCTCAGATATAGCATTATGCCAAAAATTCAACTTTGCTGATGCGATGTTAAATATCGTTTTTCCGTATCCCCTAGTCGAAATACATACGAAAAGCATATTATTTTGCCGTAAATCGAATATGACCAAATCCGATATACCAGTCTCAGATATAGCATAATGCCAAAAATTCAACTTTGCTGATGACGATGTTTAATATCGTTTTTCCGTATCCCCTAGTCGAAATACATACGAAAAGCATATTATTTTGCCGTAAATCGAATATGACCAAATCCGATATACCAGTCTCAGATATAGCATTATGCCAAAAATTCAACTTTGCTGATGCGATGTTTAATATCGTTTTTCCGTATCCCCTAGTCGAAATACATACGAAAAGCATATTATTTTGCCGTAAATCGAATATGACCAAATCCGATATACCAGTCTCAGATATAGCATAATGCCAAAAATTCAACTTTGCTGATACGATGTTTAATATCGTTTTTCCGTATCCCCTAGTCGAAATACATACGAAAAGCATATTATTTTGCCGTATAACGAATATGACCAAATCCGATATACCAGTCTCAGATATAGCATAATGCCAAAAATTCAACTTTGCTGATGCGATGTTTAATATCGTTTTTCCGTATCCCCTAGTCGAAATACATACGAAAAGCATATTATTTTGCCGTAAATCGAATATGACCAAATCCGATATACCAGTCTCAGATATAGCATTATGCCAAAATTCAACTTTGCTGATACGATGTTTAATATCGTTTTTTCCGTATCCCCTAGTCGAAATACATACGAAAAGCATATTATTTTGCCGTAAATCGAATATGACCAAATCCGATATACCAGTCTCAGATATAGCATAATGCCAAAAATTCAACTTTGCTGATGCGATGTTAATATCGTTTTTCCGTATCCCCTAGTCGAAATACATACGAAAAGCATATTATTTTGCCGTAATACGAATATGACCAAATCCGATATACCAGTCTCAGATATAGCATTAATGCCAAAAATTCAACTTTGCTGATGCGATGTTTAATATCGTTTTTCCGTATCCCCTAGTCGAAATACATACGAAAAGCATATTATTTTGCCGTATAACGAATATGACCAAATCCGATATACCAGTCTCAGATATAGCATAATGCCAAAAATTCAACTTTGCTGATGCGATGTTTAATATCGTTTTTTTCCGTATCCTCTAGTCGAAATACATACGAAAAGAATATTATTTTGCCGTAAATCGAATATGACCAAATCCGATATACCAGTCTCAGATATAGCATTATGCCAAAAATTCAACTTTGCTGA
The DNA here is from genome assembly GCA_019059595.1 of Marasmia exigua. Classification (NCBI taxonomy): domain Eukaryota; kingdom Metazoa; phylum Arthropoda; class Insecta; order Lepidoptera; family Crambidae; genus Marasmia; species Marasmia exigua. The sequence goes on from JADPWL010003107.1 coordinate 79,701, forward strand.
TACGATGTTTAATATCGTTTTTCCGTATCCCCTAGTCGAAATACATACGAAAAGCATATTATTTTGCCGTAAATCGAATATGACCAAATCCGATATACCAGTCTCAGATATAGCATAATGCCAAAAATCAACTTTGCTGATGCGATGTTTAATATCGTTTTTCCGTATCCCCTAGTCGAAATACATACGAAAAGTATATTATTTTGCCGTTTAATCAAATATTACCAAATCCTAATATACCAGTCTCAGATATAGCATTGATGCCAAAAATTCAACTTTGCTGATGCAATGTTTAATATCGTTTTTCCGTATCCCCTAGTCGAAATACATACGAAAAGCATATTATTTTGCCGTAAATCGAATATGACCAAATCCGATATACCAGTCTCAGATATAGCATTATGCCAAAAATTCAACTTTGCTGATGCGATGTTAAATATCGTTTTTTCCGTATCCCCTAGTCGAAATACATACGAAAAGCATATTATTTTGCCGTAAATCGAATATGACCAAATCCGATATACCAGTCTCAGATATAGCATTATGCCAAAAATTCAACTTTGCTGATACGATGTTTAATATCGTTTTTCAGTATGCCCTAGTCGAAATACATACAAAAAGCATATTATTTTGCCGTAATATCGAATATGACCAAATCCGATATACCAGTCTCAGATATAGCATTAATGCCAAAAATTCAACTTTGCTGATGCGATGTTAATATCGTTTTTCCGTATCCCCTAGTCGAAATACATACGAAAAGCATATTATTTTGCCGTAAATCGAATATGACCAAATCCGATATACCAGTCTCAGATATAGCATTATGCCAAAAATTCAACTTTGCTGATGCGATGTTAATATCGTTTTTCCGTATCCCCTAGTCGAAATACATACGAAAAGCATATTATTTTGCCGTATAATCGAATATGACCAAATCCGATATACCAGTCTCAGATATAGCATTAATGCCAAAAATTCAACTTTGCTGATGCGATGTTAATATCGTTTTTCCGTATCCCCTAGTCGAAATACATACGAAAAGCATATTATTTTGCCGTAAATCGAATATGACCAAATCCGATATACCAGTCTCAGATATAGCATTATGCCAAAAATTCAACTTTGCTGATGCGATGTTTAATATCGTTTTTCCGTATGCCCCTAGTCGAAATACATACGAAAAGCATATTATTTTGCCGTAAATCGAATATGACCAAATCCGATATACCAGTCTCAGATATAGCATTATGCCAAAAATTCAACTTTGCTGATACGATGTTTAATATCGTTTTTCCGTATCCCTAGTCGAAAATACATACGAAAAGCATATTATTTTGCCGTAAATCGAATATGACCAAATCCGATATACCAGTCTCAGATATAGCATTATGCCAAAAATTCGAACTTTGCTGATGCGATGTTAATATCGTTTTTCCGTATCCCCTAGTCGAAATACATACGAAAAGCATATTAGTTTGCCGTAAATCGAATATGACCAAATCCGATATACCAGTCTCAGATATAGCATAATGCCAAAAATTCAACTTTGCTGATGCGATGTTTATATCGTTTTTCCGTATCCCCTAGTCGAAATACATACGAAAAGTATATTATTTTGCCGTTTAACAAATATGACCAAATCCAATATACCAGTCTCAGATATAGCATAATGCCAAAAATTCAACTTTGCTGATGCGATGTTTAATATCGTTTTTCCGTATCCCCTAGTCGAAATACATACGAAAAGCATATTATTTTGCCGTAAATCGAATATGACCAAATCCGATATACCAGTCTCAGATATAGCATTATGCCAAAATTCAACTTTGCTGATACGATGTTTAATATCGTTTTTCCGTATCCCCTAGTCGAAATACATACGAAAAGCATATTATTTTGCCGTAAATCGAATATGACCAAATCCGATATACCAGTCTCAGATATAGCATTAATGCCAAAAAATCAACTTTGATGCGATGTTTAATATCGTTTTTCCGTATCCCCTAGTCGAAATACATACGAAAAGTATATTATTTTGCCGTTAACAATATTACCAAATCCTAATATACCAGTCTCAGATATAGCATTGTGCCAAAAATTCAACTTTGCTGATGCAATGTTTAATATCGTTTTTCCGTATCCCCTAGTCGAAATACATACGAAAAGCATATTATTTTGCCGTAAATCGAATATGACCAAATCCGATATACCAGTCTCAGATATAGCATTATGCCAAAAATTCAACTTTGCTGATGCGATGTTAAATATCGTTTTTCAATACCCCCTAGTCGAAATACATACGAAAAGCATATTATTTTGCCGTAAATCGAATATGACCAAATCCGATATACCAGTCTCAGATATAGCATTATGCCAAAAATTCAACTTTGCTGATGCGATGTTTATATCGTTTTTCCGTATCCCCTAGTCGAAATACATACGAAAAGTATATTATTTTGCCGTTTAACAAATATGACCAAATCCAATATACCAGTCTCAGATAAAGCATAATGCCAAAAATTCAACTTTGCTGATGCGATGTTTAATATCGTTTTTCCGTATCCCCTAGTCGAAATACATACGAAAGCGTATTATTTTGCCGTAAATCGAATATGACCAAATCCGATATACCAGTCTCACATATAGCATAATGCCAAAAATCAACTTTGCTGATGCGATGTTTTATATCGTTTTTCCGTATCCCCTAGTCGAAATACATACGAAAAGTATATTATTTTGCCGTTTAAACGAAATATGACCAAATCCAATATACCAGTCTCAGATAAAGCATAATGCCAAAAATTCAACTTTGCTGATGCGATGTTTAATATCGTTTTTCCGTATCCCCTAGTCGAAATACATACGAAAAGCATATTATTTTGCCGTAAATCGAATATGACCAAATCCGATATACCAGTCTCAGATATAGCATTATGCCAAAATTCAACTTTGCTGATACGATGTTTAATATCGTTTTTCCGTATCCCCTAGTCGAAATACATACGAAAAGCATATTATTTTGCCGTAAATCGAATATGACCAAATCCGATATACCAGTCTCAGATATAGCATAATGCCAAAAAATCAACTTTGCTGATGCGATGTTTAATATCGTTTTTCCGTATCCCCTAGTCGAAATACATACGAAAAGTATATTATTTTTCCGTTTAACAAATATTACCAAATCCAATATACTCAGATATAGCATTGTGCCAAAAATTCAACTTTGCTGATGCAATGTTTAAAATCGTTTTTCCGTATCCCCTAGTCGAAATACATACGAAAAGCATATTATTTTGCCGTAAATCGAATATGACCAAATCCGATATACCAGTCTCAGATATAGCATTATGCCAAAAATTCAACTTTGCTGATGCGATGTTTAATATCGTTTTTCCGTATCCCCTAGTCGAAATACATACGAAAAGCATATTATTTTGCCGTAAATCGAATATGACCAAATCCGATATACCAGTCTCAGATATAGCATAATGCCAAAAAATCAACTTTGCTGATGCGATGTTTTATATCGTTTTTCCGTATCCCCTAGTCGAAATACATACGAAAAGTATATTATTTTGCCGTTTAACAAATATGACCAAATCCAATATACCAGTCTCAGATAAAGCATAATGCCAAAAATTCAACTTTGCTGATGCGATGTTTAATATCGTTTTTCCGTATCCCCTAGTCGAAATACATACGAAAAGCATATTATTTTGCCGTAAATCGAATATGACCAAATCCGATATACCAGTCTCAGATATAGCATTATGCCAAAAATTTAACTTTGCTGATACGATGTTTAATATCGTTTTTCCGTATCCCCTAGGCGAAAAACATACGAAAAGCATATTATTTTGCCGTATAACAAATATTACCAAATCCGATATACCAGTCTCAGATATAGCATAATGCAAAAAATTCAACTTTGCTGATGCGATGTTAAATATCGTTTTTCCGTATCCCCTAGTCGAAATACATACGAAAAGCATATTAGTTTGCCGAATATCGAATATGACCAAATCCGATATACCAGTCTCAGATATAAATAGCATTGTGCCAAAAATTCAACTTTGCTGATGCGATGTTTAATATCGTTTTTCCGTATCCCCTAGTCGAAATACATACGAAAAGCATATTATTTTGCCGTAAATCGAATATGACCAAATCCGATATACCAGTCTCAGATATAGCATAATGCCAAAAATTCAACTTTGCTGATGCGATGTTAAATGTCGTTTTTCCGTATCCCCTAGTCGAAATACATACGAAAAGTATATTATTTTGCCGTATAACGAATATGACCAAATCCGATATACCAGTCTCAGATATAGCATTATGCCAAAAATTCAACTTTGCTGATGCGATGTAAAATATCGTTTTTCCGTATGCCCTAGTCGAAAATCATACGAAAAGCATATTATTTTGCCGTAAATCGAATATGACCAAATCCGATATACCAGTCTCAGATATAGCATTATGCCAAAAATTCAACTTTGCTCATACGATGTTTAATATCGTTTTTCCGTATCCCCTAGGCGAAAAACATACGAAAAGCATATTATTTTGCCGTAAATCGAATATGACCAAATCCGATATACCAGTCTCAGATATAGCATTATGCCAAAAATTCAACTTTGCTGATGCGATGTTAAATGTCGTTTTTCCGTATCCCCTAGTCGAAATACATACGAAAAGCATATTATTTTGCCGTATAACGAATATGACCAAATCCGATATACCAGTCTCAGATATAGCATAATGCAAAAAATTCAACTTTGCTGATGCGATGTTAAATATCGTTTTCCCGTATCCCCTAGTCGAAATACATACGAAAAGCATATTATTTTGCCGTAAATCGAATATGACCAAATCCGATATACCAGTCTCAGATATAGCATAATGCCAAAAATTCAACTTTGCTGATGCGATGTTAAATATCGTTTTTCCGTATCCCCTAGTCGAAATACATACGAAAAGCATATTATTTTGCCGTATAACGAATATGACCAAATCCGATATACCAGTCTCAGATATAGCATAATGCCAAAAAATCAACTTTGCTGATGCGATGTTTAATATCGTTTTTCCGTATCCCCTAGTCGAAATACATACGAAAAGTATATTATTTTGCCGTTTAACAAATATGACCAAATCCAATATACCAGTCTCAGATAAAGCATAATGCCAAAAATTCAACTTTGCTGATGCGATGTTTAATATCGTTTTTCCGTATCCCCTAGTCGAAATACATACGAAAAGCATATTATTTTGCCGTAAATCGAATATGACCAAATCCGATATACCAGTCTCAGATATAGCATTATGCCAAAATTCAACTTTGCTGATACGATGTTTAATATCGTTTTTCCGTATCCCCTAGTCGAAATACATACGAAAAGCATATTATTTTGCCGTAAATCGAATATGACCAAATCCGATATACCAGTCTCAGATATAGCATAATGCCAAAAAATCAACTTTGCTGATGCGATGTTTAATATCGTTTTTCCGTATCCCCTAGTCGAAATACATACGAAAAGTATATTATTTTGCCGTTTAACAAATATTACCAAATCTAATATACCAGTCTCAGATATAGCATTGTGCCAAAAATTCAACTTTGCTGATGCAATGTTTAATATCGTTTTTCCGTATCCCCTAGTCGAAATACATACGAAAAGCATATTATTTTGCCGTAAATCGAATATGACCAAATCCGATATACCAGTCTCAGATATAGCATTATGCCAAAAATTCAACTTTGCTGATGCGATGTTAAATATCGTTTATCAATACCCCCTTGTCGAAATACATACGAAAAGCATATTATTTTGCCGTAAATCGAATATGACCAAATCCGATATACCAGTCTCAGATATAGCATTATGCCAAAAATTCAACTTTGCTGATACGATGTTTAATATCGTTTTTCCGTATCCCCTAGTCGAAATACATACAAAAAGCATATTAGTTTGCCGAATATCGAATATGACCAAATCCGATATACCAGTCTCAGATATAGCATTATGCCAAAAATTCAACTTTGCTGATGCGATGTTTAATATCGTTTTTCCGTATCCCCTAGTCGAAATACATACGAAAAGCATATTATTTTGCCGTAAATGGAATATGACCAAATCCGATATACCAGTCTCAGATATAGCATTATGCCAAAAATTCAACTTTGCTGATACGATGTTTAATATCGTTTTTCAGTATGCCCTAGTCGAAATACATACAAAAAGCATATTAATTTGCCGAATATCGAATATGACCAAATCCGATATACCAGTCTCAGATATAGCATAATGCCAAAAAATCAACTTTGCTGATGCGATGTTTAATATCGTATTTCCGTATCCCCTAGTCGAAATACATACGAAAAGAATATTATTTTACCGTTTAACAAATATGACCAAATCCAATATACCAGTCTCAGATAAAGCATAATGCCAAAAATTCAACTTTGCTGATGCGATGTTTAATATCGTTTTTCCGTATCCCCGAGTCGAAATACATACGAAAAGCATATTATTTTGCCGTGAATCGAATATGACCAAATCCGATATACCAGTCTCAGATATAGCATTATGCAAAAATTCAACTTTGCTGATACGATGTTTAATATCGTTTTTCCGTATCCCCTAGTCGAAATACATACGAAAAGCATATTATTTTGCCGTAAATCGAATATGACCAAATCCGATATACCAGTCTCAGATATAGCATTATGCCAAAAATTCAACTTTGCTGATACGATGTTTAATATCGTTTTTCATTTGCCTCTTCGCCTCTGCGCTCGAACGAAAGCGGACGTGCTATCAATTTTTACGTAAAAATATTTGACAAACCGTACGCCAAATTCACTGCTACGCTAGAACTACAGACGGACCAAACTCCCAAACAACAGCAAGAATCACCTCGGAACAAAATAAATATTAGTCAAGGACACGGCAACGAGAAGCGAGCGGGGCGACCACCACTTCAGCCCCGCGAGAACAGTGAGTTGCAATTTTTGACTCTTTCTAACGCCTGCGCCTGCGCCTAGGTGACGTAACCGAACCGGTAACACTCCGCCTGCTACGTTCTCAATTCTTTTCTAAACAAGTCGACGGAGTCATAATGAAATGCGACGGTTGCCTAGTATTACACTAAAAGGTGCGGTAAAATACAGTTGCAGTGTGACGGGGTGTGGGAAAACATATTGTAGCCTGTGCGCAAACGTTCCCTGCAACTCTACTGATCTACGGACATGGAAATTTCCTGCATGCTGTACAGTCGAAAAAAAGTCAGGAGACAACAGCAGGACCCCAATCCGCTCTAGCTACCATTGCGAAAATGTCACTCTGCGTAGAAGTAATAAGGCGGATTCATCATCTGTAAAAGACGCTGCAACACACGCCCTTGAGGTCAGTGAATTAACTTCGGAAATTCGCAATTTGACAAAGGAAATATCGTCGCTGAAGCAAAAGTTAGAAGACGCGACAATTTCCCTGGTTCGTTGTCACGAGCGTCTGGACGATCTTGGAGCTTCTATGGCGGCGACGGATGCCCGTTTAAAAAAACTGGAGAAAAGCGAGACAGAAATAACCGTCCTAAAATCCAATATTTCGCAATTAAAATTTGAAATAAACACCCAAGCTCAAAACACATTATCCAACGAAATAGAGATAGCGGGCATTCCAGAGACAGAGGATGAAAATCTAGCCGATATTATCTGTGAGGCTGGTAGAAAAATGGGAGTGGAGATAGGCAAACAGGACATCGACTGGTTGGCTCGCGTGGGGCCACGTCGGAATGCGTCAACTCGTGATGGACTTAAATTCCCTCGCCCAGTTGTGGCCCGTTTCCTGAAACGTACAAAACGCGTTGACGTTCTAAAAGCTTCAAAGTCAACGCGTAATCTAAACAGTAATGATCTTAAAATATCTGGCCCTTCGTCCAAAATCTACTTTAATGAGAGACTGACTAAAGAAAATAGGCAGTTATTTCGCGAATCCCGAACCCTCGCAAAAGAGAATAGATACGATCATTGTTGGTGCAACAACGGCAAGATCTACGTACGTCAACGTCAGGGAAAACCTGCAATACACATCGCCACTCAGGAGGACCTCCACAGAATCTTCAACCCGGCTGGAAATACTGGAGAATAACCTGCGAGCAAGGCCGTTGCCGTTTTTTAAACTAACCGTAACTTATATTTTTTCTTATTTTTTACAACTGTTGTTTAATTTTTTTTATATATTATCATTATCTATAGTACATTTATACATTGCAAAAAACACACTACAATTAAACCCTCACTCACCCCAAATCTTGAATAAATACCAGGTTTCAATATTTAAAATCGTTATCATCATCTCGACAATTCTTATTAATTCCACTGCTATTTCTTACACAATTGTGGCAGAATCAAAACCATTCCCATATCAATATTATTTAAAATTTTATTCTTTTTTAACCAGTAGTTGTTGGAAATATATAAACGCATCAAACCTCTTTTGATGTCAACAAAAGAAAGGTACCTAAAATGTCTTTTAGACAGCTTCTGTGAGTGATCGGAGCCATGTCGCGATAGTCTAAGTTTTTTCTGCTGAATATTATTTTATCCCAATGTCTGGTGGTTTTTCTGCTTAGCTAGCTCTCCCTCTAACATGGTAGCAGAGCGCAGTTGGTTGGTTGTAGAATGGCGTCGACGGCAACTGCAATCGAAAAATTAGTTGGTGCGGAAAATTATTCCACATGGAATTTTTCCATGCGGATGGTCCTCATCCACGAGGAATTGTGGGATTACGTCGAAACTGAAAATGTCGAAAATTACGACAAAAAAAAGGCAGACAAAGCCTTGGCGCGGATCGCGCTTTCTGTGGCTCCGGTGATAATTCCACACATACGCACAGCTAAGAGTGCCCATGAAGCATGGACCATCCTTCAAAAGGCTTTTGAAGGACGTGGCTTGAGTCGTCGGTTGGGCTTGTTGCGAAGCCTGTTCGGTACAAAGTTGTCCGAATGTGCGTCGATGGAGATTTACTTAAACAAAATCAAGGAAATCTCGCATCAGCTTAATGAAATTGAGTCGCCGCTGGACGACGAATTCGTTGCGGTGATCATGTTAAGTGGACTAACGGACGACTATGACCCGCTCATCATGGCAATTGAGCCATCTTCCCCGAAACTAAGTACGGACGTCATCTCAGCGAAATTATTACAGGAAACCCAAAGACGGGAAGAAAAGACTGAGGGCGAGACGGCGACAGCACTTCTCACTCGCAAGCCGCCACGGTGTTTCAAATGCAATACCAAAGGCCACTATTCACGGGACTGCCCGGAGAAAAAACCAAAGGCAATAGACAGCAGTAGCAGCAAGAAATCTCCTACCAAGAAGCCCCAAAATTCAAATTATGTTAAGAACAAGGGACTTGTGGCAGCGCTATCTGTCAATGTCAACAGCGACTTGTGGTATATCGACTCCGGTGCTACCAACCATATTGTGTAACAGTGAGAAAGTGATGGTGAAGTGCGTGCGTAATAAGTCCGTAGATGTAAGCATAGCGAACGGCAGTAAGATATCGACCGCGGGCTTAGGGGAAGTGCAAGTTCGTTTAAAAGACTGCATAAGGACAATAAGTGATACTTATTATGTACCCAATTTGAGTACTAATTTATTGTCTGTCAGTGCTATGACGAAAAAAGGGTATGTTGTAAAATTTGATCACAATTCATGTACTATATTTGATGGTAATGAAGTTTTAGCTACTGGAACTCAAGTTAACGGTGTATATCAGCTCGATACTGTGTCAGACGACGGCTGTACTGAGCAGGAGTGCACAATGATGGCATCGACAGAAAACTTGACATCACAGGAGTTGTGGCACAAACGTCTTGGACACCTGAATGCAAGAAGTATGCAACTTCTCCAAAAAGGTATTGCAGATGGTATTTCTTTTAGTACTTCTGGTTTTCAGCAATGTATTTCTTGTGTTGAAGGAAAACAGGCTAGGCTTCCTTTTCCTAAAAAGTCACACAGCAGAGCTACAAAAGTGCTAGGGTTAGTTCACACTGACCTATGCGGTCCCATTCAAGTGCCATCTATCAGTGGTTCTAGGTACATTCTTAGTTTCATTGACGATTACACGAGGAAACAGTTTGTTTATTTTTTGAAGTCGAAAAGTGAGACTTTCAAATATTTTAAACAATTCAAAGTACTTGTGGAAAATGAAACTGGAAAACAATTGAAAGTACTTAGAAGCGATAGAGGCGGAGAATACATGAGTTCTAAGTTTCAGGAACATCTCAAGGAATGTGGAATCAAGCACCAGAAAACCGTACCAGATTGCCCACAGCAAAATGGTGTCGCAGAACGCGCCAATAGAACCGTTATGGAAAAGGTCAGGAGCATGCTGCGAGATGCCGGACTCGGAATGAAATTCTGGGCCGAGGCTGTAAACACAGCGGTATACCTCAAAAACAGAAGTCCTACGAAGGCAGTTGCTGGGGTGACTCCTGAAGAAAAATGGACAAATAAAAAGGTGAATCTTAACCATTTAAGAATTTTTGGTTGCGTTGCATATTCTATGGTAAAGAATAGAAGAAAACTAGATTCTAAAAGTAAACCATATATATTTACGGGTTATAGTGAAGAGTCCAAGGGATACCGACTACTTGAACCAAACAATCCTAAAAATTGCGTCATTTCTCGCAATGTTGTCTTCTTGGAAAACAAATGTTGGGGTAAAAACGTGTCAAATGATGATACTTTTGATCAACAGTTGATTGTTGATATCAACAACCTGACTTCAAATGAAGTTCAGCAATCAGGGGCATCCACTGTAAGTTCTGATGTTTCTGATGACACGAGATTATCACAGAACGAACCCAGAATTAGCACAATCACAGTACATGACTCTGACAGCGAAAATTCAAGTGATGGCACAGAGAATTGTTCCGATGTAACTTACGTTCCAGGGGAAGATTCAATAGCTGAGGCGGAGCGGTCAGACAGCTCTTATGATGATGATGCTCCTGAGTCTCCACTGGCGGCCAATTTTGTGGAAATGGTAAACGGCAATCCTGATGAACCTAAGACGCCAACTGAAGCGCTGAATGGACCCGATTCAGACAATTGGCAAAAGGCAATGAACGATGAGTATAATTCATTCATTAAAAACAAGTGTTGGACTCTAACAGAACGTGATCCAGGACATAAGCCTGTCCAATGTAAATGGATATTTAAAAGAAAGTATGGTGCTGATGGTGAGCTACTGAAATTTAAAGCTCGTTTAGTCGCCAAAGGATATACCCAACAATATGGTATAAATTACGAAGAAACCTTTTCACCAGTAGTCAGGTACTCGACTATGAGGATGTTGCTTGCACTAGCGGCAGAAAAAAACTTTGACATTGAACATTTGGATGTGAAGACTGCATTTCTCAATGGAGACCTCGAGGAAACGGTCTACATGGAACAACCAGAATGTTACAAAGTCAAGGGGTGTGAAGCAAAGGTATATAAGCTTAATAAGGCTGTTTATGGACTTAAACAGGCCTCCAAATCTTGGTATGACAAGATTACCAAAGTTCTATGCGATAAGATGAAGTTTAATCGTCTAACTTCTGAACCTTGCGTTTCTTTAAGAGAGAAGCTGAGTCAATGATAATTATAGCCCTGTATGTAGACGATCTGTTCATATATACATCCCCAAACTTTCAGGGGAAGGAAAATATAAAGAAAGAATTGCAGGATGAATTCGATATCACAGATCTAGGGCCAGCACATCATGTACTTGGAATGAAATTGATAAGGAAAGAAAATAAAATTTACCTTAGTCAGTCAAACTACATAAGCAAGATTCTAAAGAAGTTTCGCATGGAGGACTGTAAAGCTGTTGCAACGCCGATGGAAACAGGTCTAAAACTAGCCAAAGAACTAAAACAAGATGATTCCTTCGACTACAGAGGTCTCATTGGTTCGCTGATGTATGTGGCAGTTTGCACAAGACCTGATATCAGTCATGCAGTCAGCTATTTAAGCCAATTCAACAATTGTTTTGGCGAAACTCATTGGAAAGCAGCAAAGAGAATTTTACGCTATCTAAAAGGTACGATTGATTTTAATCTTATTTTTTCTAAAACAGGCATGAATATTTCAGCTTATGCCGACGCTGATTGGGCATCGGATAACATAGACCGTAAGTCATATACTGGTTTCGTCTTCACTGTGGGTAAGTCTGTCGTCGCTTGGGAGAGTCGCAAGCAACGTACTGTCGCCTTGTCCAGTACTGAGGCCGAGTACATGGCGTTGTCTGACACATGTAAGGAAGCACTATTTGTTAGACAGTTTATGTTTGAAATATTCGGTACCATGCCTAAAATAACAATTTATAATGACAATCAATCTGCCATAAAATTGTGTAAAAACTTTATGTTTCATTCTAGAACAAAGCACATAGACATACGTCACCACTTTATTAAAGAAATTGTAAATAAAGGTATAGCTGAAATTAAATACTTGTCAACTGCAGTAATGTTAGCCGATGTATTGACGAAAGCGCTCTGCAAGGAGAAACATTACATGTTTGCGAGGCAGATGTTATCTGTAATTTAATTGATTGTTGACTGTTTTTTTTTAGAAAGGATTTTATTTATAAAACTATTATTAGTCTAATCCACCCAGCTTGTGCAGCGTTGTTCACTGATGAGATATGAGTGTTTCAACAACTTGTAATGTTGTTATTATTTTTGTTATTTTAACTTAAGGTTAAGCTTGCGTTTAAGGGCCAGTGTTGGAAATATATAAACGCATCAAACCTCTTTTGATGTCAACAAAAGAAAGGTACCTAAAATGTCTTTTAGACAGCTTCTGTGAGTGATCGGAGCCATGTCGCGATAGTCTAAGTTTTTTCTGCTGAATATTATTTTATCCCAATGTCTGGTGGTTTTTCTGCTTAGCTAGCTCTCCCTCTAACAGTAGTTACAATGCAAAATAATTTTAATGAAATAGATTCTGTTGAGACTATTTGCCACGAAGTGGAAGAAATTGAGGAGGTAAGTTTGATTTTATCAGCCAATAATATTGAATTAAAAATTTTGAGTCTTAATATTAGAAGTATCCAAAAGAATTTCGTAGATTTTCTTGCAAATTTTGAACGTTCTGGTATAAAATTTGATATAATCATTCTTGTGGAGTGCCGTATAAATGAAATGTCACTTATTCCGATGATCTCCGGCTATACTTCGTATAGAACCCATAAAATTATTAACCAAAACAGCGGAGTTGTAGCGTATGTGAGAAATAACTGGAACGCAACAGTCTCAGAGCCTTGTTTCAGGGAAGCTGATTGTTTAATAATTGAAATTCCGAACACAATTACAATATTCGGCATTTATCGGTCCCCTTCCTTTAGACATATTGATGTTTTCTTGGCTGACTTAGAAACACAACTTACAGCTTATAGTAATAGACCTCGGTTAGCTATTGCGGGCGATATCAATATTAATATTTTGGACAATGAAGAAAACAGTTTAAGCTCAAAATATTTGTGCTTTAACGCTGAACACGGACTAACGCCTACAATAACACGCCCAACAAGGAATAACTCCTGCCTCGACCATATTTTTGTGAAATCACCTACACATAACTTGGGAATCGTTTGTGACTCTAGTATTACTGACCATCGCATAGTCATCGCAGGCATTGCCCTTCACCACAAAAAACGTAACCCTTCTAAACGTCAAGTTCGGAAGTACAACATCGACGCTATCAAAAGAGAACTATCACAAACTGACTGGTTGGACATAACAATGGCAGACAGCGTAGATACCGCGGTTGACATTTTTACAGAAAAGCTGACCTCAACTATTAACGCGAACTCAGAAATTGTTAAGATTAGTAGATCTAAATACAATTTAAAAAGTTGGATTACCCCAGGATTAATGAGATGCATGAGGCACCGCGATAAACTTCACAGTCGGTCTAAGAAGTACCCTAATAACGAAATAATACAAATATCTTATAAAAGGTACAGAAATTATCTTACTGACCTGTTACACAAGTTAAAAAAACTACACGACGAGGAAGTACTTAAAAAAAGTGAAGGCAATCCGAAAAGACTTTGGAAGGTAGTAAAGGAAATTTGTCACCTGTCTGCTGCTAACAAAGATCCCGTTGATTTATTGCATGTACCAGGCACAAATAACGAGGGCGAGTCTCTAAATGTCTGCAATAAATATTTTGCAACAGTCGGACGTAAACTTGCTAATGACACACTAAAGCTTATTGACAAAAATGAACATGAGCTAGCAAGCAATATAAGTTCAGGTGAAAAGCCGCTACAATCCTTTTTTATGCAGCCTACGGACGTCTTAGAGGTTGATCAACTAATTTCGCAACTTCAAAATGAAAAAGCACCGGGTGTAGATGGTTTAAGCAACAAGTTCATTAAAGAAATTAAAGAACACATAGTGGTACCTCTGACTGACATTTTCAATATGAGCTTCACAACGGGGACTTTCCCGTCATTGTGGAAAATGGCAATAGTAACGCCTATACACAAAAGCGGACCCAAAGACGCTCCTAGCAACTACCGCCCTATCTCCTTACTAAACGTATTTTCGAAGCTGCTAGAAAATCTGGCAAATAAGCGGTTCACCACTTACCTGGAATCGCGGAACATTTTTTTCTCACGGCAATTTGGCTTCAGGCGAGGTAGGTCCACAGAAGACGCAGTTTCCCTGCTTACTGCCATTGTATCTAGAGAACTGGATAGTAACCAGAAATGCGTTGGTGTGTTCCTGGATCTGGCCAAGGCCTTTGACACTGTCTCCATTCCGATATTACTTAAAAAGTTAGAAAACACGGGAATAAGAGGGATTTCCCTTAATTGGTTTAAAAGCTACCTCACGAAAAGAAGACAGTGTTTGAGGGTTGGCCAACATTTCAGTGACCCACAAAGGTTGGAGTTTGGAGTTCCCCAGGGAAGCATACTTGGACCGTCCCTATTTATTTTATACCTGAATGATATACAGAGTCAGCAATCTTCAAACGCCGAAATAATCTGCTATGCAGATGACACTGCAATAATTTATCGCAGTGACACGTGGAACAATGTATTCTCCGTTGTGGAACAAAGCTTATCAAAATTATCAGTTTGGTTGCAGAATAATCTGTTGACACTAAACGCAGAAAAAACAAAATTTTTGTGTTTTCATAAAACACGGAAATCCGCGCCCCCGTCACATATGCCGAAAAATCTTAAAATTCATACATGTTCCCCAAACAATCGTAGGGCGTGTGAATGTCGTAGCATACAAGGGACAAACGTAGTTAAAAATCTTGGGGTACAATTGGATCATAATTTAAACTTTAAACAGCATATTGGCTTGTTATCGGTAAGGGTCCGCAAATTAATTCACATCATGCGACAAATACGCGATTCCGGATCTCAGGACACGCTGAGAACAGTATATTATGCACTTTGCCAGTCCCTGCTTGTATATTGTAACTCCTGCTGGGGTGGGGCCGCTAAAACAGTACTGATTGAACTGGAGAGAGCACAGCGCTCTGTGCTCAAAGTAATGTTCCGGAAACGTTTTCGGTACCCAACAACATTGCTCTATAAAGACAGTTTGGTGTTGACTGTACGACAGCTATATGTACTAAAGCTTGCTCTTGCAGCCCATAGAAGAACTATTACATCAGCTGACTACGAGTCTTTGACACAAAAGCGTGTCGTCAAACTAAAAACACCCGCGACTCGCTCCACGTTCGCGAAGCGTTTCGGGATCATTGCAGAGAATGGAGTCTACAATAAAGCCCTAAAGCACTGTAGTATTATCAAGTGTCCTACGCGGAAGGCTAAAAATATTATTCAAGAATGGCTGATGACATTAAGTTATGATGATACGGAAAACCTGATTAAAAACATAAACATATGATGAGACAGTATTATTATGGTAGCATGACAAATTGCAATGTAATAGTCACTACTTATTAATCTTATATTATAACTTTTTATATTATACTAGTATGTATCCTTTTAATAATTATGTACTTTTAAATAATATAATATATATACACACATATACAAACATAAAGACACAGATTATATATAATTTATTATGACTATTAGCACTATGTTTTCAAGAGCGCCTTAATCTTAATATGTTAATCGCATGCCAGGCCCTCACGATACAGGTTATCCTAGTGTGAGGACCAAAGGTAATCTAACTGGACATCTTGTAAGCAACAAAATGTTTTGGTGTAAGAATACATTGTCCTTTATAATTATAATCTATCTTGGAATGTTACATCATTTTGTTGAAAATAAATATTTTTTCATTTTCATTTCATTTTTTCATTTTCAGTATGCCCTAGTCGAAATACATATGAAAAGCATATTATTTTGCCGTATAACGAATTTGACCAAATCCGATGTACCAGTCTCTGATATAGCATAATGCCAAAAAATCAACTTTGCTGATGCGATGTTTAATATCGTTTTTCCGTATCCCCTAGTCGAAATACATACGAAAATATATTATTTTGCCGTTTAACAAATATGACCAAATCCAATATACCAGTCTCAGATATAGCATTGTGCCAAAAATTCAACTTTGCTGATGCAATGTTTAATATCGTTTTTTCGTATCCCCTAGTCGAAATACATACGAAAAGCATATTATTTTGCCGTAAATCGAATATGACCAAATCCGATTTACCAGTCTCAGATATAGCATTATGCCAAAAATTCAACTTTGCTGATACGATGTTTAATATCGTTTTTCAGTATCCCCTAGTCGAAATACATACGAAAAGTATATTATTTTGCCGTTTAACAAATATGACCAAAGCCAATATACCAGTCTCAGATATAGCATTGTGCCAAAAATTCAACTTTGCTGATGAAATGTTTAATATCGTTTTTCCGTATTCCTTAGTCGAAATACATACGAAAAGCATATTATTTTGCCGTAAATCGAATATGACCAAATCCGATATACCAGTCTCAGATATAGCATTATGCCAAAAATTCAACTTTGCTGATACGATGTTTAATATCGTTTTTCCGTATCCCCTAGTCGAAATACATACGAAAAGCATATTATTTTGCCGTAAATCGAATATGACCAAATCCGATATACCAGTCTCAGATATAGCATTGTGCCAAAAATTCAACTTTGCTGATGAAATGTTTAATATCGTTTTACCGTATTCCTTAGTCGAAATACATACGAAAAGCATATTATTTTGCCGTAAATCGAATATGACCAAATCCGATATACCAGTCTCAGATAAAGCATTATGCCAAAAATTCAACTTTGCTGATACGATGTTTAATATCGTTTTTCAGTATGCCCTAGTCGAAATACATATGAAAAGCATATTATTTTGCCGTAAATCGGATATGACCAAATCCGATATACCAGTCTCAGATATAGCATTATGCCAAAAATTCAACTTTGCTGATACGATGTTTAATATCGTTTTTCAGTATCCCCTAGTCGAAATACATACGAAAAGTATATTATTTTGCCGTTTAACAAATATGACCAAAGCCAATATACCAGTCTCAGATATAACATTGTGCCAAAAATTCAACTTTGCTGATGAAATGTTTAATATCGTTTTTCCGTATTCCTTAGTCGAAATACATACGAAAAGCATATTATTTTGCCGTAAATCGAATATGACCAAATCCGATATACCAGTCTCAGATAAAGCATTATGCCAAAAATTCAACTTTGCTGATGCGATATTAAATATCGTTTTTCCGTATCCCCTAGTCGAAAATCATACGAAAAGCATATTATTTTGCCGTAAATCGAATATGACCAAATCCGATATACCAGTCTCAGATATAGCATTATGCCAAAAATTCAACTTTGCTGATACGATGTTTAATATCGTTTTTCAGTATGTCCTAGTCGAAATACATATGAAAAGCATATTATTTTGCCGTATAACGAATATGACCAAATCCGATATACCAGTCTCAGATATAGCATAATGCCAAAAATTCAACTTTGCTGATACGATGTTTAATATCGTTTTTCCGTATCCCCTAGGCGAAATACATACGAAAAGCATATTATTTTGCCTTAAATCTAATATGACCAAATCCGATATACCAGTCTCAGATATAGCATTATGCCAAAAATTCAACTTTGCTGATATGATGTTTAATATCGTTTTTCCGTATCCCCTAGTCGAAATACATACGAAAAGCATATTATTTTGCCGTAAATCGAATATGACCAAATCCGATATACCAGTCTCAGATATAGCATTATGCCAAAAATTCAACTTTGCTGATACGATGTTTAATATCGTTTTTCAGTATGCCCTAGTCGAAATACATATGTAAAGCATATTATTTTGCCTTATAACGAATATGACCAAATCCGATATACCAGTCTCAGATATAGCATAATGCCAAAAAATCAACTTTGCTGATGCGATGTTTAATATCGTTTTTCCGTATCCCCTAGTCGAAATACATACGAAAAGCATATTATTTTGCCGTTATAACGAATATGACCAAATCCAATATACCAGTCTCAGATATAGCATTATGCCAAAAATTCAACTTTGCTGATAGCGATGTTTAATATCGTTTTTCGTATCCCCTAGTCGAAATACATACGAAAAGTATATTATTTTGCCGTTTAAACAAATATGACCAAATCCAATATACCAGTCTCAGATATAGCATTAGTGCCAAAAATTCAACTTTGCTGATGCAGATGTTTAATATCGTTTTTCCGTATCCCCTAGTCGAAATACATACGAAAAGCATATTATTTTGCCGTAATCGAATATGACCAAATCCGATATACCAGTCTCAGATATAGCATTATGCCAAAAATTCAACTTTGCTGATGCGATGTTTAATATCGTTTTTCCGTATCCCCTAGTCGAAATACATACGAAAAGCTATATTATTTTGCCGTTAACGAAATATGACCAAATCCGAATATACCAGTCCTCAGATATAGCATTATGCCAAAAATTCAACTTTGCTGATGCGAATGTTTAATATCGTTTTTCCGTATCCCTAGTCGAAATACATACGAAAAGCATATTATTTTGCCGTAAATCGAATATGACCAAATCCGATATACCAGTCTCAGATATAGCATTATGCCAAAAATTCAACTTTGCTGATACGATGTTTAATATCGTTTTTCCGTATCCCCTAGTCGAAATACATACGAAAAGCATATTATTTTGCCGTAAATCGAATATGACCAAATCCGATATACCAGTCTCAGATATAGCATTAATGCCAAAAATTCAACTTTGCTGATACGATGTTTAATATCGTTTTTCCGTATCCCCTAGTCGAAATACATACGAAAAGCATATTATTTTGCCGTAATCGAATATGACCAAATCCGATATACCAGTCTCAGATATAGCATATGCCAAAAAAGTCAACTTTGCTGATGCGATGTTTTAATATCGTTTTTCCGTATCCCCTAGTCGAAATACATACGAAAAGGTATATTATTTTGCCGTTTAACAATATGACCAAATCCAATATACCAGTCTCAGATATAGCATTATGCCAAAATTCAACTTGCTGATACGATATTTAATATCGTTTTTCCGTATCCCTAGTCGAAATACATCGAAAAAGCATATTATTTTGCCGTAAATCGAATATGACCAAATCCGATATACCAGTCTCAGATATAGGCATTATGCCAAAAATTCAACTTTGCTGATACGATGTTTAATATCGTTTTTCCGTATCCCCTAGTCGAAATACATACGAAAAGCATATTATTTTGCCGTAATCGAATATGCCAAATCCGATATAACCGTCTCAGATATAGCATTATGCCAAAATTCAACTTTGCTGATAGCGATGTTTAATATCGTTTTTTCAGTATCCCTAGTACGAAATACATACTAAAAGCATATTATTTTGCCGTAAATCGAATATGACCAAATCCGATATAACCAGTCTCAGATATAGCTTTATGCCAAAAATTCAACTTTGCTGATGCGATTGTTAATATCGTTTTTCAGTATGCCCTAGTCGAAATACATATGTAAAGCATATTATTTTGCCGTAAATCGAATATGACCAAAATCCGATATACCAGGTCTCAGATATAGCATTATGCCAAAAATTCAACTTTGCTGATACGATGTTTAATATCGTTTTTCCGTATCCCCTAGTCGAAATACATACGAAAAGTCATATTATTTTGCCGTATAACGGAATATGACCAAATCCGATATACCAGTCTCAGATATAGCATAATGCCAAAAAAATTCAACTTTGCTGATGCAATGTTTAATATCGTTTTTTCCGTATCCCCTAGTCGAAATACATACGAAAAGTATATTATTTTGCCGTTAAAACAAATATGACCAAATCCAATATACCAGTCTCAGATAAAGCATAATGCCAAAAATTCAACTTTGCTGATGCGATGTTTAATATCGTTTTTCCGTATCCCCTAGCGAAATACATACGAAAAGCATATTATTTTGCCGTAAATCGAATATGAACCAAATCCGATATACCAGTCTCAGATATAGCATTAATGCCAAAATTCAACTTTGCTGATACGATGTTTAATATCGTTTTTCAGTATCCCCTAGTCGAAAACATACGAAAAGCATATTATTTGCCGTATAACGAATATGACCAAATCCGATATACCAGTCTCAGATATAGCATAATGCCAAAAATTCAACTTTGCTGATGCGATGTTTAATATCGTTTTTCCGTATCCCCTAGTCGAAATACATACGAAAAGCATATATTTTGCCGTTAATCGAAATATGACCAAATCCGATATACCAGTCTCAGATAAAGCATCATGCCAAAAATTCAACTTTGCTGATGCGATGTTTAATATCGTTTTTTACCGTATCCCCTAGTCGAAATACATAACGAAAAGCATATTATTTTGCCGTTAAATCGAAATATGACCAAATCCGATATACCAGTCTCAGATATAGCATTAGTGCCAAAAAATTCAAACTTTGGCTGATGCGAATGTTTAATATCGTTTTTCCGTATCCCCTAGTCGAAATACATACGAAAAGTATATATTTTGGCCGTTAAATCGAAATATGACAAATCCGATATACCAGTCTCAGATAATAGCATAATGCCAAAAATTCAACTTTGCTGATGCGATGTTTAATATCGTTTTTCCGTATCCCCTAGTCGAAATACATACGAAAAGCATATTATTTTGCCGTAAATCGAAATATGACCAAATCCGATATACCAGTCTCAGATATAGCATAATGCCAAAAATTCAACTTTGCTGATGCGATGTTTAATATCGTTTTTTTCCGTATCCCCTAGTCTAAATACATACGAAAAGTATATTATTTTGCCGTTTAAACAAATATGACCAAATCCGAATATACCAGTCTCAGATATAGCATTGTGCAAAAATTCAACTTTGCTGATGCAATGTTTAATATCGTTTTTTCCGTATCCCCTAGTCGAAATACATACGAAAAGCATATTATTTTGCCGTATAATCGAATATGACCAAATCCGATATACCAGTCTCAGATATAGCATTAATGCCAAAAAATTCAACTTTGCTGATTGCGATGTTAAATATCGTTTTTCCGTATCCCCTAGTCGAAATACATACGAAAAGATATTATTTTGCCGATAAATCGAATATGACCAAATCCGATATACCAGTCTCAGATATAGCATATGCAAAAAATTCAACTTTGCTGATGACGATGTTAATATCGTTTTCCGTATCCCCTAGTCGAAATACATACTAAAAGCATATTATTTTGCCGTATAATCGAATATGACCAAATCCGATATACCAGTCTCGATATAGCATTATGCCAAAAATTCAACTTTGCTGATGCGATGTTTAATATCGTTTTCCGTATGCCCTAGTCGAAATACATACGAAAAAGCATATTATTTTGCCGTATACGAATATGACCAAATCCGATATACCAGTCCTCAGATTATAGCATTATGCCAAAAATTCAACTTTGCTGATGCGATGTTTAAATATCGTTTTTCAGTATCCCCTAGTCGAAATACATACGAAAAGCATATTAGTTTGCCGTAATATCGAATATGACCAAATCCGATATACCAGTCTCAGATAATAGCTTATGCCAAAAATTCAACTTTGCTGATAGCGATGTTTAATATCGTTTTTCCGTATCCCCTAGTCGAAATACATACGAAAGAATATTATTTTGCCGTATAACGAATATGACCAAATCCGATTATACAGTCTCAGATATAGCATTATGCCAAAAAATTCAACTTTGCTGATGCGATGTTTAATATCGTTTTGTCCCGTATCCCCTAGTCGAAATACATACGAAAAGCATATTATTTTGCCGTATAATCGAATATGACCAAATCCGATATACCAGTCTCAGATATAGCATTAGTGCCAAAAATTCAACTTTGCTGATGCGATGTTAAATATCGTTTTCCGTATCCCCTAGTCGAAATACATACGAAAAGCATATTATTTTGCCGTAAATCGAATATGACCAAATCCGATATACCAGTCTCAGATATAGCATTATGCCAAAAATTCAACTTTGCTGATGCGATGTTAAATGATCGTTTTTTTCAGTATGCCCTAGTCGAAAATACATACGAAAAGCATATTATTTTGCCGTATAACGAATATGACCAAATCCGATATACCAGTCTCAGATATAGCATTATGCCAAAAATTCAACTTTGCTGATGCGATGTTTAATATCGTTTTTCCGTATCCCCTAGTCGAAATACATACGAAAAGCATATTATTTTGCCGTAAATCGAATATGACCAAATCCGATATACCAGTCTCAGATATAGCATTATGCCAAAAATTCAACTTTGCTGATGCGATGTTAATATCGTTTTCCGTATCCCCTAGTCGAAATACATACGAAAAGCATATTATTTTGCCGTAAATCGAATATGACCAAATTCGATATAGGCTCAGATCCTTCAATATAGGCATAATGCCAAAAAATTCAATCTTTGCTGATAGCATGTTTAATATCGTTTTTCCGTCTCCCATGGTCGAAATCATAAAAAAAGTATATTATTTTGCCTTAAACAAATATTATCAAATATCCAATATACCAGTCTCAGATATAGCATTGTGGGCGCAAAATTCACTTTGCTGATGTCAATGTTTTAATATCGTTTTTTTTTCCGTATCATCTAGTGCGAAATACATAGAAAAGGCATATTCTTTTGGGCCGTAATCGAATATGACCAAATCCGATATACCAGTCTCAGATATAGTGGTGCATTGTGCCAAAAATTCACTTTGGATGCTGTGCAATGTTTAATATCGTTTTTTTCCTTCCTGTATCCCCTGAAGGCGAAGATACATACGAAAAGCCATATTATTTTGCCGTAAATCCAATATGACCAAACTCGCGATATACCGAGTCTCAGATATTATGCATAATGCAAAAAATTCAACTTTGCTGATGCGATGTTAAATATCGTTTTCCCGTATCCCCTAGTCGAAATACATACGAAAAGCATATTATTTTGCCGTAATCGAATATGACCAAATCCGATATACCAGTCCTCAGATATAGAGCATATATGCCAAAAATTCAACTTTGCTGATGCCGATGTTAAATATCGTTTTTTCCGTATCCCCTAGTCGAAAATACATACGAAAAGCATATTATTTTGCCGTATAACGAATATGACCAAATCCGATATACCAGTCTCAGATATAGCATTAATGGCCAAAAAATCAAATTTGCTGATGCGATGTTTAATATCGTTTTTGCCGTATCCCCTAGTCGAAATACATACGAAAAGTACATTATTATTTGCCGTTAAACAAATATGACCAAATCCATATACCAGTCTCAGATAAAGCATAATGCCAAAAATTCAACTTTGCTGATGCGATGTTTAATATCGTTTTTCCGTATCCCCTAGTCGAAATACATACGAAAAGCATATTATTTTGCCGTAAATCGAATATGACCAAATCCGATATACCAGTCTCAGATATAGCATTAGTGCCAAAATTCAACTTTGCTTGATGCGATGTTTAATATCGTTTTCACGTATCCCCTAGTCGAAAATACATACGAAAAGCATATTATTTTGCCGTATAATCGAATATGACCAAATCCGATATACCAGTCCTCAGATATAGCATTATGCCAAGAAATTCCAACTTTGCTGATGCGATGTTTAATAGCGTTTTCTCCGTATCCCCTAGTCGAAATACATACGAAAAGCATATTATTTTGCCGTTAAATCGGAAATATGACCAAATCCGATATACCAGTCTCAGATATAGCATATGCCAAAAATTCAACTTTGCTGGATGCATGTTATATCGTTTTTTTCCGTATCCCTAGTCGAATACAATAACGAAAAGCATATTATTTTTTGGCCGTAATCGAATATGATCAAATCGCGATATACCAGGTCTCAGCTATACATAATGCCAAAATTCAACTTTGCTGATGCGGATGTTTAATATCGTTTTTCCGTATCCCTAGTCTAATACATCGAAAGTTTATTATCTTGCGTTTAAACAATATGACCAATCCGATATACCACTCTCAGCTATAAATAGCATTGTCAAAAATTTTCAGCTTGCTGATGCGATGTTAATATCGTTTTTTCTTCCGTATCCCCTAGTCGAAATACATACTAAAAGCATTTATCATTGCCGTAAATCGAATAGACAAATCCGATATACCAGTCTCAGATATAGCATTATGCCAAAAATTCAACTTTCTGATACGATGTTTAATATCGTTTTTTCAGTATGCCCTAGTCGAAATACATACGAAAAGCATATTATTTTGCCGTAATCGAATATGATCAAATCCGATGATACCCAGTCTCAGATATAGCATTTGCCAAAAAATTCAACTTTGCTGAGACTATTTTAATATCGTTTTTCCGTATCCCCTTAGTCGAAAATACATACAAAAAGCATATTAGTTTTGCGGAATATCGAATATGACCAAATCCCGATATTACCAGTCTCAATATAGCATAATGCCAAAAATTCAACTTTGCTGATTCGAGTTTAAATATCGTTTTTTTATCCGTATCCCCTAGGCGAAATACATAAAAAAGCATATTATTTTGCCGTAAATCGAATGATGACCAAATCCGATATACCGTCTCAATATAGCATTATGCCAAAAATTCAACTTGTGCTGATACGAAGTTTAATCATCGTTTTTTCCGTATACCCTAGCTCGAAATAACATACTAAAAGCATAATATTTTGCCGTAAATCGAATATGACCAAATCCGATATACCAAGGCTCAGAATTATACATTATGCC
This sequence comes from Marasmia exigua, assembly GCA_019059595.1. Lineage (NCBI taxonomy): Eukaryota > Metazoa > Arthropoda > Insecta > Lepidoptera > Crambidae > Marasmia > Marasmia exigua. The sequence continues at coordinate 105,022 of JADPWL010003107.1, forward strand.
AAAATTCAACTTTAGCTGATACGATGTTTAATATAGTTTTTTCAGTATGCCCTAGTGCGAATACATACAAAAAGCATATTATTTTGCCGTATAACGAATTGACCCAATCCGTTATACCAATCTCGATATAGCATAATGCCAAAAATTCACTTTGCTGATGCGATGTTTAATATCGTTTTTTTTCGATCCCCTAGTCGAATACACGACGAAAAGTAGTTATTTTTCCGTTTAACAAATATGACCAAATCCGATATACCATCTCAGATATACGATTGTGCCAAAATTCAACTTTGCTGATGCAATGTTTAATACGTTTTTCCGTATCCCCTAGTCGAAATCCATACGAAAAGCATATTATTTTGCCGTAAATCAAATATGACCAAATCCGATATCCAGTCTCATATATAGCATATTGCCAAAAATTCAACTTTTGCTGCTCACGCTTTTAATATCGTTTTTCAGTATGCCCTACGAAATACATACGAAAACGCATATTATTTTGCCGTAAATCGAATATGACCAATTCCGATATGACAGTCTCAGATATCGCATTATGCCAAAAATTCAAACTTGATGATACGCAAAATTTTGTTTAATATCGTTTTTCAGTATGCCCTAGTCCGAACTACATACAAAAAGCATATTATTTTGCCTGTATAACGATATGACCAAATCCGATGAGACCAATCTCAGATATAGCTAATGCCAAAAATTCACTTTGGCTGATGCGATGTTTTAATATCGTTTTTTTCCTTCCGGTATCCCCTAGTCGAATACATCGAAAAGTATATTATTTTGCCGTTTAACAATATGACCAAATCCTATATACCAGTCCAGAAAAGCATTGTGCCAAAAATTCAACTTTGCTTGATGTAAATGTTTAATATCGTTTTTCCGTATCCCCTAGTCCGAAATCACATACGAAAAGCAATGATATTTGTCGTAAATCGAATATGATCAAATCCATATACCAGTCTCAGTATAGCATTATGCCAAAAATTCAACTTTGCTGATTACGATGTTTATATATCGTTTTTCAGTATGGCTAGTCGAATACATACGAAAAGCATATTATTTTGCCGTATACCGAATATGACCAAATCCGATATACCAGTCTCAATATAGCATTATGCCAAAAATTAAACTTTGCTGATACGATGTTTATATCGTTTTTTTTCGTATCCCCTAGGCGAAAAACATAACAAAAAGCATATTCTTTTGCCGTAAATTCGATATGACCAAAATCCGATATCCAGTCCTCAGATATAATAAGCATTGTCCAAGATTCAACTTTGCTGATGCGATGTTTAATATCGTTTTTCCGTATCCCCTATCGAAATACATACGAAAAGCATATAGTTTGCGTAAATCGAATATGACAAAATCCGATATACCAGTCTCAAAGATATAGCATTATGCCAAACATTTCAACTTTACTGATCCGATTTTTATATCGTTTTTCAGGTATGCCTAGTCGAAATACATACGAAAAAGCATATTAGTTTTTGCCGTAAATCGAATATGATCAAATCCGATATACCATTCTAGATATAGCATATGCCAAAAGTTCAACTTTGGCTGATGCGATGTTATTATCGTTTTTTCCGTATCCCCTAGTCGAAATACATACGTAAAGTTTATTATCTTGCCGTTTAACAAATATGACTAGACAAATCCGATACAACTCAGTCCTCAGATATAACATTGTGGCCAAAAATTCAACTTTGGCTGATGCAATGTTAATATCGTTTTTCCGTATCCCCATAGTCGAAATACATAACGAAAAGCATATTATTTTGGCCGTAAATCGAATATGCCTCAAATCCGATATACCAGTCTCAGATCTAGCATAATGCCAAAAATTCACTTGGCTGATGCGAATGTTTAATATCGTTTTTCCGTATCCCCTAGTCGAATAAACATACGGAAAAAAAAAAAAAGTTTTTTTATTTTTTTGCCGTTTAACAAATATGACCAAATTCCGATATCACATCTCAGATTAGCATTGTGCCAAAATTCAACTTTGCTATGCAATGTTTATTATCGTTTTTCCGTATCCCCTAGTTTCGAATACATACGAAAAGCATATTATTTTGCGTAAATCGAATATGACCAAGAAAAAAATACCATCTCAGATATACATTTGCCAAAAAATTCAACTTTGTCTGATACGATGTTTACTATCGTTGTTTCAGTACTGGCCCTAGTCGAATAACATACGAAAAAGCATATTATTTTGGCCTAAATCGAATATGACCAAATCGGATATACCAGTCCTCAGATATAGCAATTATGCGCCAAAATTCAACTTTGCTGATACGAGTTTTAATATCGTTTTTCAGTATTGCCCCAGTCGAAATCCATACAAAACATATTATTTTGCCGTATAACGAATATGACCAATCCGATATACCAATCTCAGATATGCATAATGCCAAAAATTCAACTTTGCTGATGCGATGTTAAATATCGTTTTTCGTATCCCCTAGTCCGAAATACATACGAAAAGCATATTATTTTGCGTAAATCGAATATGACCAAATCCGATTACCAGTCTAAGATATAAGCAGTATGCCAAAAATTCAACTTTGCTGCTACGATGTTTAATATCGTTTTTCCGTACCCCTAGTCGAAATACATACAAAAAGCATATTAGTTTGCCGAATATGAATATGACCAAATCCGATATACTCAGTCTCAGATATAGCAGTATCCAAAAATTCAACTTTGCTGATGCGATGTTAACATCGTTTTTTCCGTATCCCCTAGGCGCAATACATAAAAAAAGCATATTATTTTGCCGTAAATCGAATATAACCATAATCCGATATACCAGTCTCAGATATAGCATATTCCACAAATTCAACTTTGCTTGATGCGATGTTTAATATCGTTTTTTTTTTTTCCGTATCCCCTATTCGAAATACATAAGAAAATTATATATTTTGCCGTTTACAACATGACTCATCCAATATTATACCAGTCCTCAGATATAGCATTGTGCCAAAAATTCAACTTTGCTGATGCAATGCTTTAATATCGTTTTTCCGTATCCCCTAGTCGAAATACATACCGAAAAAGCCTATTATTTTGCCGTAAATCGAATATAACCAAATCCGATTATACCACAGTCTCAGATATATCATTATGCCAAAAATTCACTTTGCTGATTACGGATGTTTAATATCGTTTTTCAGTATGCCCATAGTCGAAATACATACGAGGCATATTATTTTGCGTATAACGATATGAACCAAATCCGATATACCAGTCTCAGATATAGCATAATGCAAAAAATTCGATTTTGACTGATGCGATGTTAAATATCGTTTGTCCCGTATCCCCTAGTCGAAATAACTACGAAAAGCCTATTAGTTTGCGTAAATCGATATACCAAATCCAATATACCAGTCTCAGATTAGCATTATGCCAAAACTTCAACTTTGGCTGATACGATGTTTAAGATCAGTTTTTTGCGTTATACCCTATTCGAAATACTACAACAAGCATATTATTTTTGCCGATACGAATATGATCACATCCGATATACCAGTCTCAGATAAG